>PVJN01032508.1:0-24017 GCA_004026805.1 Lasiurus borealis | reverse complement strand
GTCTACTGATTTTTTTTTTTATTTAATAAATCTTTATTGTTCAGATTATTACAATTGTTCCTCTTTTTTTGCCCCTATATCTCTCCTCCACCTGGTTCCCACCCCAATTTCTGCCCTTATCTCTCTCCCCGCCCAACCCCGCCACCAATGTCCTCATCCATAGGTGTATGATTTTTGCCCAGTCTCTCCCTGCACCCCCCTAACCCTGAGAATTATCAGTCTATTCTCTTACTATGCCCTTAATTCTATTATATTCACCAGTTTATTCTGTTCATCAGATTTTTAATTCAGTTGATTTTTAAATTCACTTGTTGATAGATATATATTTATTGTTTATAATTTTTATCTTTACCTTTTTCTTCTTCTTCCTCTTCTCAAAGAGTACCTTTCAGCATTTCATATAATACTGGCTTGGGTGGTGATGAACTCCTTTAGTCTTTTCTTATCTTTGAAGCTCTTTATCTGCCCTTCAATTCTGAATGATAGCTTTGTAGGGTAGAGTAATCTTGTTATAGGTTCTTGCTATTCATCAGGTTGAGTTATTTCTTGCCACTCCTGTCTGGCCTGCATAGCTTCTGTTGAGAAATCAGCTGACAATTGTGTGGGTGCTCCCTTGTAGGTAATTAACTGTTTTTCTCTTGCTGCTTTTAATATTCTCTCTTTGTCTTTTGCTCTTGGCATTTTAATGAGATGTGTCTTGGTGTGGTCCTCTTTGTATTCCTTTTGTTTGGGGTTCTGTGCACTTTCTGGACTTGTAAGTCTATTTCTTTCACTAGATGGGGGAAGTTTTCAGTCATTATTTCTTCAAATAGGTTTTCATTATCTTGCTCTCTCTCTTCTTCTGGCACTCCCATAATTCTGATGTTGGTACTCTTGAAATTATCCCAGAGGCTCCTTACACTATCTTCATATTTTTGGATTCTTTTTTTTTTTTTTTTTTTGCTTTTCTAGTGAAGTGTTTTCACTTCTTTGTATTTCAAATCATTGACTTGATTCTTGTGTTCCTCTAGTCAGCTGTTAGGTCTCTGTATAATATTTTTTATTTCAGTCAGTATAAGTTTAATTTCTATTTGGTCTTTTTTCATCTCCTCTTGGGTCTTGCTAAATTTATCCATCTTTTCTAGGAAATTCTTGAAAAACCTTATAACCATGATTTTGAACTCTATAGCCAGTCAATTGTTTTCCTCCATTTCTTTTGTTTATGATCTGTTCCTTTGTCTATGCATTTTCACTGCTTCCCTGAGTTGGTAGAGTAGCTTTGTGTGCTAGGTGTCCTATATGGCCCAGTAGCTCCACCTCCCCAGTTACCTGAGGTGGACTCTCTCAGTGCACCTTTTTGTGGACTGTGTATACAGCCTTGTTGTAGTTAAGTTTGATTGTTGTAGATATCACTGGGGGGAATTGGCCTCCAAGCCAATTGGTTGTAAGGATCAGCTGTGTCTATGCCGGGAGAACTTCTGTGCTGGAGTCAGCCTTATGATACAAGACTTGCAAGATTGCAAAATCCTCTGTGTTCGGCTTGGATCGGGGGGGAGTCTCAGAGCTGAGCAGACAGCCTTGGCTTCCCATGAGTTCTGCCCTATTCGGCCCCTGGGTCTCAGTGTCCCTCGGTAATTGCTGCAGCCCTCTCTGTGTGCACTCATGCTCACGTGCCTCGAGGCCTCTGCTTTTCCAGCTCCCCTGAGTTTCCATGCACTCCAGGTACTCATATGAGTCTGGGTCCCCAGGGTCTCGCCTGAAACTGGAGTTCAGTGCAGTTGAAAGTGGATTTCACTGCAATTTGGAGGTTCTATCTTCCTCCTATTAGAGAAAGCCAGGGGCACAATCAGCAGTCAGCCCCCTGTGTGCGCACTCGCATGCACGCCTCTAGACCTCTGCCTTTCCTGGCTCCCCTAAGTTTCCATGCACTCCTCCCCTTTCTCGACAGTCCAGACTCCCCCAAATGAGTCTCACCCAGAACTGGGGTTCAGTGCAGTTGGAAGTGGGTTTCAGTGCAATTCGGAGTTTCCGTCTCCCTCCTGCTAGAGAAGCCAGCCAGGCACTCTACCGTATGCCCTCTCTATACATGTGTCTCCGTACCTCAGCTTTTTGCAGCTCCTCTGAATCTCTGAGAGCCCCTCTCTTTCCTTTCAGCTGTAGAATTTCCACTCAGCCAGCTTTCCTGTGGTTCTGGATGATGTCTGTTCTGTCTTTTGGCTGTAGTTTTGAAATTGTTGTGTGAGGCAGCAGTTTAGGTGTTCACCTATGCCACCATCTTGGTTTCTCCATTTAAAGTCTACAGATTTAACTGTCAGTTCCATCCAAAGAGACCCTCAGTGTGGACACATAACATTAACTGTCACAGACATCATGGGACCTTGAACCGAAATTCCTCTAGAATGGCCTTGACTTAAGGTAATCCTTGTTCTCAACCTTTTTCCAGCCTCTTACTCCTTTTGATGTCCCCAGCTGTGGTGCAGTCACACCCAGATCCCCCAGGAGCAAACAGCTGAGATTTTGCCTCTGTCACCCCACCGTCCAGACACCCCTTGGTATTTGTATTCAGTGGCTTTTCATCGCATTTAGGGTAAAGTCCAAACTCAACATGTTTTTGAGACACTTCAGGATTTATCTTCCGTCTAAATCTCTGGCAGTTGTATTAATACGAGTGACACCAAATACTTCCCATGATAAGCCAAGCTCTCTGGCTCTTAGGCTTTAGCACACCCTATTCATTAGCAATGACAGGGGTGCTGCTCAGGGAATAAACAGAGACCGACTCCCACAGCATCACCTGAGGTAATGCAGACATACACTCTGCCCTGGACCAACTTCTGGGCTGGGGCGCCAAAATCTTGTGTTTTAACAAGCTCTCTGGCTGATTCTGATAACCACTGGGCTAGAGCAGCCTCCTCCCTTTTGTTTGTGGTCATTTACAATTGCCAACTTCTCTTTGGTAAATACCAGTCGCCTCCAGTATTTGGAGTGACAGGAATGTTACATTGTGAGCAAGTCTGAATGAGTCAGTCACTTGCATGAACATTTATTTGCAGGCAATAGGACACACAGAGAGCTGCCCTTTCTATTCTTAACCTTGGAAGTACATTAAAATCACCTGGGCACCTATTAAATGCCGAGTGCCTGGGGGATTGCCCAAGCTAATTGAAAGGAAGTGGGGGTCCCAGCTATGTAGGATGTCATGATTTGTTTCCCCATCTGGACAAATGCCCGGGTTGTGGGCTTGACCCCCAAAGTGGAGTGGGCAGGAGGCAGCTGATGAAGGATTCTTTCTCATCACTGATGTTTCTTTCTCTCCCTCTCCCTTCCTCCCTGAAGTAAAAATATATATATATATTTTTTTTTAAAAAAGGAAAGTGAGAGAAGGAAGGGTGAGACACAAGGTTTGTGTGTTTTGGGGTGTTTATTGGGTGGGGGGAGGGTTAAGCTCCCCAGGGGATGCCACTGAGGGGCCAGAGTTAAGAACAATGGTTTTAGGTCTTCCTACAAACACCTGGCTTGAAAAGTTTCACTCCTAGGCAACTGCAACAACATGCAGACTTTCTTTCCCATCAGATAACAAACTCTTCCTGAGGTGGGTGAAGGTGGGAGGAAGAATGGAGAACTAAGAGTTCCAGACCTAGAAGGCTCCCCTGTTTAATCAAGAGGGAAAGGTACCTTGTCCTTCTTTCTACCAACTATAGGTCACTAATTTTAAAAGGATCCTAAGTGACTAATGCCCCTTTAGTGTAGCATTAGATGCTGTTCAAAATGCTCCTCTTTCATTTTCTCTCTCTCTCTCTCTCTCTCTCTTACTTTTTTATTGAATTTACTAGAGGAGCTGGTGCATGAATTTGCGCACCAGTGGGATCCCTTGGCTTGGCCTGCAGGATCGGGCTGAAACCAGCTCTTCAACATCCCCCGAGGAGTCCCAGATTGGGAGAAAGTGCAGGCCAGGCTGAGGGACCCCACTGTTGCATGATGGAGGCCAGGGAGAGACACGGGAGGTTGGCCAGCTAGAGAGAGACCGTGGGAGGGCTCCAGGGCATGTCTGGCTCATTTGGCTCAATCCCAATTGGCCAGACCCCAGCAGCAAGTTCATCTACTAGTCAGAGCATGTCTGCCCCCTGGTGGTCAGTACACATCATAAAGAGCAGTTAAGGGGCCTTAACATATCATTAGTATATTACACTTTGATTGGTTGAATGGCCGACCTGGATGACCTGACAACTGGACACTTAGCATATTAGGCTTTTAATATATAGGATTCCAGGGATTTCCATTTCAAATGACCCATCTTTGGACAGATTCCTGATTGGGGTACACCTTCAGCTATTAACTTACCATCCTTGGTGGATAGATTAAAGGTAGTTTACATGCACATCATACTAGTATGTTACAATATTTATAGAGACTATAATAAAGTCTTCTTTTAAATGTCACTTCCTAGGGAAGGTTTCCCTGACCCAATAGACCTCAGTAAGTTGCTCTTCTCTGCTTGGGGTCACCCTGAGCTTCTCCAGTCATGGCAGCTAGATGGTGAGAGAGTTGGTATCAGATAACTTGTCTCTTATTTGTGCCAAATTCTGAATACCATAAGGAAAGAAACAGTGTCTTTCACACGACACAGTGCCGGCACAAAATTAATGTTCAAATATTTGTTGAAATATCTGCCCAGCCAATGTGCCAGATACAATTTTTTAAAATCTCTCTCTCTCTGCCATTGACTGTGAAGTACATTTTTAAAAAGATGGATTTATGATGGATAGAAAGGTGTGTGCATGGATAAATGTGTGATAAAAGAGGTCTTAGTAAGGTGTTAATGACAATCTTGGTGATAAAAATACTCTGTAAAATTTTTCAACTTTAGCCAAAACCGGTTTGGCTCAGTGGATAGAGCGTCGGCTTGCGGACTGAAAGGTCCTGGGTTCGATTCTGGTTGGAGGCATGTACCTTGCTTGCGGGTACATCTCCACTGTGGGACGTGCAGGAGGCAGCTGATCGATGTCTCTCTCATCGATGTTTCTGACTTTTTATCTCTCTCCCTTCATCTCTGTAAATAATCAATAAAATATATTTAAAAAATTTTTTTTCAACTTTGCTGTATGTTTGAAATTTTGCATAATAAAATGACTCTTCGCAACAATACGTCAGGCTAGGGATTACTATCCCCTCTGTTCACAGAAGAGGAAATTAAACATCAGAGAAGTTAGAAACCTGCTCAAGATGACACAACCGGCAGAAGCTGAGTTCTCACCCTCCCTCCCTATCTGCTCTCCTTCCCTCCCTGGCTGTCACTAGAATGCGGACCTCACAAGCAGACAGCCCAGTTCCTCCAGGAATTAAATGGACGTATTTCATTTCCAAGATTGAACCACTGCAAAAAAAAAACAAAAACAAAAACAACAAAAAACGGGTTTGGCGGCTCCCCAACACGACATACCCATCTCCTTAGGGGGCTAAAGACACGCCCCTCCTCGCTCCCAGATGTCCTGACAACTTCCTTTCCTGCAAGCTTGGGTGGCCCCAGCTTGACCAAATAAAGATGCACCATTCAGTGAGGCTTAAGGATCAGAGCGGGGGACCACGGGCTGTTTTGAAACCCCACTGGGACTTGCCTCTGCGACTCCCCTCCCACAGAATCAGAGTTTTCTGTCCGTGATTGAAATATAAGTACAGTACTCCCTCTTTCGAACCATCCCTAGCCATGTGTGAGCATCCTAACCAGGGAGGTTTCCCAGGCGTTTGGTGAGCGCCGTGATGGCAAGCGCAGGACAGATGCTTCACTGGCGGGTCGATCTGTTTCACCTGCAGAAGCCAGACATGAAATCCGGGCGCTGGGCCCCAGGCACCCAAACTTGCTTCCTTTCCACTTGGCGCCTCAGCGCCTCCGCCCGCCGCAGCCAGTCCAGCCTGCGAGGCCGCAGATGGCCGCGCGGGAGCGCACGAGAGGCGCTTCGAGCTCCTGGCCTCGGCAATGCAGGGCGCGCTAGCAGAGAGAAAGTTCACTTAGCTGAGGTCTCAGTGAGAACTGGGGCGGGGGCGGGGGTGAAGGATGGCAGCGGGGGCGGCCGGCTGGAGTGAAGGCTGGCATGACCTCCAGTGGAGGGAGAGCTTCAGAATGTAGACGCTCCCACCCCGGCCGGGAGATTAACAATACAGGAAGGTAAAACAAAAAATAAAAAACCTCAGTACAGTCCTGACCGGTTTGGCTCAGTGGATAGAGCATCAGCCTGCAGACTGGAGGGTCCGGGGTTCGATTCCAGTCAAGGGCATGTACCTTGGTTGCAGGCACATCCCCAATGGGGAGTGTGCAGGAGGCGGCTGGTTGATGTTTCTCTCTCATCAATGTTTCTAGCTCTCTATCTTTCTTCCTTCCTCTCTGTAAAACAAACAAACAAAAAACAATAAAATATATGTAAAAAAAACACACCTCAGTATAGGCAAGGAGACCTCAGCCTCACTGTTGTTTGTGGTTTGGTCCTATAACCAGGCTGGCTCCATAGCCTTGGAATCTCTGCTTTTCCATTAACCAAATGGATCCGTTTGTCTGACCCCTGACAATTAGATGGGAGGTTTCAGGGCTTGGGCATGGATTTCAGTACTGAGGTGTTCCCTTCTCCCTTCTCCTTCCCCCTACCAGGATCTGCACTTTGGAGTCTTATTGCTGGAATTTGTAATTTTATTGTGTATTTTATTTTATTATTATTTTTTAATATATTTTGTTGATTTTCTGCAGAGAAGAAGGGAGAGGGATAGAGAGCTAGAAACATTGATGAGAGACATCGATCAGCTGCCTCTTGCACGCCCCCTACTGGGGATGTGCCCGCAACCAAGATACATGCCCTTGACCGGAATGGAACCTGGGACCTTTCAGTCCGCAGACCGACGCTCTATCTACTGAGCCAAACTGGTTTCGGCAATTTTATTGTGTATTTTAAATAAAATTGCGATGGTAAGATACACTTAGAAAAGTGCTAGAAGATTTAGCAGACATTCACATTGATTTTTTTTAGAAAACGTGAGGTACAATAAGACTTTTTCAGTTACTCATGTAACTTTTATTAAGAGCTAGATGTGTGCCCTAGCTGGTTTGGCTCAGTGGATAGAGTGTCGGCCTGCAGACTGAAAGGTCCTGGCTCCATTCCGGTTGATGTTTCTCTCTCTCTCCCCCTTTCTCTCTTTGAAATTTAAAAACAAAAAAAAAAACAAAAAACAAAAAACAAAAAAACATTGCTTAAATAAAATCAATAAAAAAAAATAAAAATAAAATATGGTGTTTTCTCTCAAGTTATCTGTGGATTTAATTTCCATCTTTAATATTTCTGTACTTCCCCAATTTTTACATTTTAATGAAAACTGTTTTCTTTCTTTTTCTTTTTTCTTTCTTTTTTTAAAATATATTTTATTGATTTTTTACAGAGAGGAAGGGAGAGAGATAGAAAGTCAGAAACATCAATGAGAGAGAGACATCGGTCAGGCACCTCCTGCAAGCCCCACAGTAGAGATGTGCCCGCAAGCAAGGTACATGCCGCCAACCGGAATCGAACTCGGAACCTTTCAGTCCGCAAGCCGACGCTCTATCCACTGAGCCAAACCGGTTTTGGTGAAAACTGTTTTCTTTGGTAACCATAAAACGATTTTTAAAACTGATTATTCGCCTTACATTTTGTCCTCCATCCCATTCTTTTTACTGTTTCTCAGAGTGGTCCATGAACACTTCACATCAGAATCCTGCTCCAAGCAGGTGCACACTTAGGAAGCAGAATCTACATTTTCACCTGACTTCTCAAATCTAATTGAACACACACTGAAGTTCACAGAGCAACTAGGAAAGACAGAAACCTGTGTTTAATATTAATGCACAATGGGTCTTAAGAAAGCTACTCCCACTCATGACCAGAAGATGGCGGATGTTTTCCATTTACCTGACTCCTGAGTTGTTAAGAGGGAAATCCTGTTCAAAATAAATTGCTTAATCTTAGTTACATAAATCAAGAAGACCGCCCTCACCCGAAATTGTGATGAGAGATGAAAGACTAGAATATTAAATAATGAATGGGATTAGTTGTCCTGTCTCCATAGAAACCACTCTTGTCTAGAGAAACGTTATTAGATTAGGATGTGCCTTCTGGGCTCCAATGATATTGCACCCAGAGCAAAGCTCTAGCCAACTCCTTGTGTTGTCTTGGCTGCACAGTCAGGACCCACTGTGAGAGTCGTGTAGGTCTCAGTGGAATTCAGGAATATCAGCAGTGAAAAGGAAAGGGAGAGGCTCTCTAGCCTGTTGATTCCACCTAGCCCAGTGGTTCTCAACCTGTGGGTCTCGACCCCTTAGGGGGTCAAATAACACTTTCACAGGGGTCGCCTAAGACCATTGGAAAACACAGATAAGATTCATAATAGTTGCAAAATTACAGTTATGAACTAGCAACAAAAATAATTTTATGGTTGGGGGTCACCACAACATGAAGAGCTGTCTTAAAGGGTCCAGGCATTAGAAAGGTTGAGAACCACTAACCTAGCCAGTTCTCTTCCTTTACTTCTGGTGCAGAGGCAGGTTGGTTAACCAGGACAAGTGGAATAGGGAAACTCAGACTCACAGTTAAATGGCCAAGCAGTTTTCAGTCTCTAGTAAATCACCAAATCCTATCTTCCCTAACCAAAAGACATCGAATGCTTTAAACCTCTCCCCAACTAGAGTGTAAATAGCTTAAATCACTGTACTCAGGGAAATAGATAGCAGAAATCTAATTAGTACCATCTGTGCCAACCATACCCAAGACCAGATGAAGTCGGGAATCAATCTCATTTTGGTGGTTGATGAACATTCTATTGAGATCCTCCCCTGAGACTTCCCCTAAAATTCCCACCTTTAAGAACGCAGATAATCCTCAAACTTGTGCTGGTGAACACACTACACAATATATAATTTTATTAACCAATGTCACCCCACTAAGTTAAATTAAAAACAAACAAACAAACAAAAAAACCCTCAAGACAAAGACCCTGCACAGGCTCTCTCTGCAGTACATGCCTTTCTCCCCTCTCCAGTTCATCTTTACTTTTCTCTCCTACACTCTCAAATGCCAGCAGGTCTGATTTGACAAGAGGATTTTGCTTTTGCTCACTCATTCATGGTTTCAGTCAACTCGAGGGCCTATTACATATTAGTCATAATTTCAGGCCCAGTGGAACTATCAGTGTGTTACAGTTGGGGTTACCAGCTGGGAGCCAGGTTCTTCTCATCGATGCAGAAAAGAATTGAAGGTCAATGAAAATGAAAGTAAAGCAGAGCGGGATTTACTGAAGATACACTCCAAGTGAGGAGCGGGCCAGTTTGCTCTCTCAGGGAAGATAGGATTTACTAAGGTGGCTGCAAACTGCTGCTTCACTATGTTTCAGTTTCCCTATTCTACTTACCCTAGAATTTTCCTAGCTTTTTTCTATTCTATAACAAGTGAACAAGGAAGATAAAATTCTTTCTCTGTGAGGTTATCGTCTATATTCAAGTGGAAAAGTAGAAGAGAGACATAATAAGGACACATGAAATTGAACGGAATGGATAAGTTCAGATTCTGATAATGGGGAACCAACTAAAGAAGGCAATGTGGCCTGCCCGGCGTGGCTCAGTGGTTAAGCATCAACCTCTGAACCAGGAGATCATGGTTCAATTCCCAGTCAGGGCACATGCCCAGGTTGGGGGCTCGATTCTCAGTGAGGGATGTGCAGGAGGCAGTCAATCAGTGATTCCCTCACATTATTGATGTTTTTATCTCTTTCTCCTTGTAACCTTCTTCTCTGAAATCAATAAAAATCTATTTTTAAAAAAAGAGGGTGATATGATAAAGTGTTTAAAAAGAAAGAAAATAGATCAAAATAAAGTCACTTTTGCTAAGCCAAACCAATGCTTACTAACCTAATTTCAGTTTCAGCCTCTCCCAGGAGGGAAAATTTTCACCACTCCGTCTAGAAATGTTCTGATCAATATTAGTAAGGTAATCTTCTTTATATGATTCTCTACCTCCCCCAAAGGTTAGGAGTCCATTGCCTGAAATAACCCACCCTTTTAATTTTAGTCCCCTTCTTTGCCCCCCCCCCATCTTTCTTTTTATTATTTATTTATTTTGCTTATAAACATTTTCCATTTTGTACAACACATCAGATCTCCCTTTGAATTGCTAGATGGTATGCTATCAAGTCAACAATCACTTAATAAAGCCAATTGGGTTTTCAAACTTACTCAATTGAATGTGTTCTTTAACAAGAGTAATGGAATGGTTTATGTGGCTCCTTTAAAAGTGCGGACTGTAGGGTTCCTAGAGAAGTGAACATTTGACCTGACACCTGAGGATGAAAAGCAGCCGGCCGTACAAGAACTAGGGAAATAGTTCCTCTGGGGAAACCATTGGTGCAAAGGCCCTGAGGCAGGAGCTTGTTTTTATCACAGGCAGTAGTACTACTTACACAATGTTGACGGGAAAGGATCTGAATGGAATGAGGAGTTAGGGTTTTTTTAATTGAAATGGAAACCATTGAGAGGCATTATCTGGAGGAAAGGATTGCAGAGAGGCAAGGAGACTAGCTGGTTTTTTCAGTCTTCCAGGTGAGAGATGATGGGCCCAAACTAGACTGGGGCCATGGAGAGGCAGATCAGTGGACAAATTCAAGGGCTTGGGAATGATTCAAGGTGGGGCTTTCAGAAAACAGGCATCAACAAGAACCCCTGGGGTTAAGGCGGGAGGAATGGTGGTTCCTCTTTCTTTAAAAAGAAAGAAAATAGATCAAATATTGAGACCTTAGCCCGGAGTCCAGAGGGTGGGGTGGGGGAGGTTCTGCCCCAGGCAGTGTGGAATTCAAGGTGCGAATCTCCTGGCTGAGGGAGATGGCTTCAGGGCTGGATCAGAGTTCCAAAGGAGGGGAGTAGGGAGTGCAGGTTGGGAGGGGATTGGCCTAGGGACTTTCAGTCGCTACATAAGGAAGGGAGGAGCCTGGCAAGGGCTGTGAATCAATCCTCATTTCTCTTCACCACCTCTGCATTCCCAGGTTAGAGTTTCTTCTCCAGGTAAGGCTGGCTGAAGTGGGGCTTGGGGTTCCTTCTCCAGGTAAGGCTGGCTGAAGTGGGGGCCTCGGGGTTCCTTCTCCAGGTAAGGCTGGCTGAAGTGGGGGCTTCGGGGTTGGGTGCCACCTTGGGCCCCAGCCTTACAACCGGTTCTGTTCCTCACTGGCAAGTGAGGAAACCTCTGGGAAGTGGTCATGTTAAAACAGCAGTGCCACGAGGCAAAAATGTGGTCCAGGAAATGAGGAAGTACTTGACCACTGGCTTTGGAAAAACAACCAACCAAAAGAGGGTGAGGAAAGTAGTCTTTTTGGCAACAATGGAATATCTAGGCGCCTTGGAGCCAGGATCCTCACCCCATCTCCATTTCCTAGACGAGAGGCCTTGAACTGCATCTCCCAGCTCTTCAGAGTATGTTCCTTATCTGACGGGGAAATAGATTTGGAAGTAGTAACTTTTTATTTCCTTCACTGTTTGAAAACAAATTCGATCAATTTTTCTAATGACAAAAAAACAACAACATGTTGACGGCCCAAAGGTCTTGGAAAATGGACCCCAATTAGCACAAGGAAACCACTCATCCCTTGTCCCTTCCCCGCTGCCCTCCTCACTCCCTCACTCCACTCTGGGACTCAGTTCCTAACTTCCTGTGTCATCTTCGCTATGATCACATGAATTTAAACAAACACGTGGCGAGAGAAGTACCTTTCTAACCTGCATGAAAATGGGGTGGTTTTTCTATGTATTAAGCCGTCGCCTTTGGATTATATGACACGAGCTTTGCTTGGATTGTAGGCCGGAGAGGCAGCGGTGCAGGAGGCCCGGCGCTGCTCTGCGAGGGCTCACCTTCAGGCCAGGGGCTCACCTTCAGGCGGCGGGTAAGTACCTGCGGTGCGGGGCTTGCGGTCTGAAGTGGCGGCTGATTGGAAGGACGTAGTGTATCAGCGCCAATTTCCTGATTTGGGCCTGGGATTGCTGGTTGTGAGGGAGACTATCCCTGCTTGTAGGAAATGCACGCTAAAAGTGTTAGGTAACGAAGACAGATCCGATTAGCAATTTATTCCCAAATGTTTCAAATCTAAATTTGTTTTGTACTGCATCTGCAACACTTATTTGTGATCACCTCCAGTTTTCAAATTGAATTATGATTTCTTGTTTTGTTTTCATGATTTATATTTTTTAATCCTCACCCTAGGATATTTTTGCATTGACTTTTAGAGAGAGGGAAAGACAGAGAAACACGTATTTGTTGTCTCCTGCACGCCCTGACCAGGACCCGGCAGGAGAGGAGCCTTCCTGCCGCGGATGCTCTATCCACTGAGCAAACCGCCGTGGGTTCAAGGTTTAAATTTTAACTTTACTATCACTCTAATGTGAGATAGATAACACTTAAATAACATTAAAGTAATTATCTTTCTGGGGGTGGGGAGGAAATGGAGGATGAGTGGGCCTTTTCCTGCTTTGCATATGTTCGAGTGAGTTGGGGGAATCGACCTTTGCACTTAGGAGGAATGAGTCTTGAGGGATCATTTAGGAAGAGGTTGTCCTTAACCGGCTGCACTTGGGCAGTCTGGTCGTTGGTGTTATTGGCAGAAAAGCAAGACTGCCACCACCGGAAAGCACAGCAATTTTCATCCCATATGACAAGTTGTTGCAAGTATCTGGAAACAGTTTTACACCCTCAAGATTAAAGCAGTTTAGATCCACCACTCAATCTTGTTAAAGACTAGATTAAGAACATCACGTGTTTTATATATCAAATTTATTATTTTAATAATTGAATTTAAGTGCTAAATTGCAGTCAGAGATAACTAAAAATAAAAGTGTGGTCTCTGCCCCACTCCCAAGGTCCTAGATGCCCTGAAGTCCTATTTGCTCTGGGTGAGAATCCCTAGTAGAGGTGGAGAGCACAGTCTAAGCTCCGAGGCTAGAGCAAAGTTAGCAAATTTCAGGTCAGGCTTGGAAGCCATCAAAGAAGACTTCAGAGGCTTTAATCAGTGCAGTGGTGAGCTCTGATTTGTGCTGTGAGGAAGTTACTCTAACAATACTGTATTACAATAGAAGGGCAAACTTTGCAGACGGGAGAGAAACATTTAAGAGTTCAAACACCGGAGGCGTGGGAGGGGAGGGTAAATTTCCCCTTAATCTCCTGGGTAGAATAAAAAGGCGGTTTTTAATTTGCATTTCCTTGGCTTGTGGCTGAGCTGTCTTTTTATATGTTGATCACCTATTTGCATTTCTTTAGGTGAATTAACTTTAAAATAGGCAGCCTGGAAATAAAATGGGCAGTCTGTTTTTAGTGTATTTTCCCCTTCGAACTTGCTGCCCTCCCTCCCTTGAGTGGAGGTGTCATCTCTTCACTACATACATGCAGGCTGCCCCAAGTTTCCTCCGAGTTTAGAGAAGAATAAAGGAAAATACTAGAACTTCTTTTATCTTGCCCTGGCCCATTTGTCTGTGTTTAGAACATTGGCTCATGGGACCAAAGGGTTGAGGGTTCGATTCACAGCTAAGAGCATGTACCTCGGTTGCAGGCTCCATCCCCAGACCAGTTGGTTTGAACTGGAAGCAACCTATGGATGTGTCTCTCACATCTGTTTCTCTCTACCAACCCCTCCTTACATTCCACTATCTCTTAAAAAAAAATCAATGGAAAACATATCCTGGGATTAGAGTTAACTTGTTTTACCTTCAATGACATTCTTTTCACCTTTTAATTCCCAAAAGGTTCCACTTTTCAAGGTGGAAGGGTGAATAAAATTTGCCCAAACACTGGTTATAATCAGTTTTGTGTGTTTTTTCCAAACACCAGAATCTTTTGGTTTATATTCCTGTGACTTAAAAATGGAGCATATTTCAAGGTTTTTTCTTTCACAAGCCGAGGACATCTCTCGCCATTGTATATGTCTCCTGTACACTCATAGCTTTTATGCAGAAGTATTTAAGTTATCTGTTCTATATGCAGTTAAATGGAAACTTGTAAATGTAGAACCTTTTAAAATGTTGAACATTTTATTGATTTCTCTTTAAAATACTGATCTGATGACATTTTTGTTATTTTTTTGGAGCAGCTTTTATATTATCTTGACTCTTATTACTGACATACATTTGCAAACGTGTTTTAATTGATTTTTAGGGAGAGAGAAAAACACATCTACTGGCTGAATATCTGTAGTAGAACATACAGAGTAGTCTGTTTTCAGTTGGGAGAGCTCAGTGGTTTTCCATAAAACTTAAATTTTTTTTTTAAATTGGGAGCATTTCAGGCATGCAAAAGGATAAACTCAAACTCACGCATCGTGTCAATTCACCCTTAAAAACTTCAGTATTTTAAAAATAAGGACATTTTCTTAAATAATACAATATTAACAGCTAATGAAATATGTATTCCATGGTATCATTGAAGTCCTGAATCCCTGTAGAAGGCCCTACCCACCCTGGGCACTTTTCTGAGTGCTTCCTCATCTAATCTCTTTGATTAGATTCAGGTACAACTCCTGATGCTGGGTTTTTTAGTTTATTTCATAAAGAGGGGTGAAATGTATATGTAACTACCATTGATCATTTATTAGTTTTTAATCTTTCCTCTTTTGATTTTGTCTTGATGTAAGATCTTTAATATACATTTCCCTTCACCTACTGTCACTCATAATTTGAGTTATTTTATCATAAGTTGATGCTAACTTTAAGACTTTAAAATTCAATGGTATTGCATACATTCACATTGTGCAACCACCACCATCAATCTCCAAAACGTTCAACTTTTAAACCTGAAACTCTGTACCCATTAAACACTATCTCCTTATCCCAGTCCCCACCCCTGCCAATATCGTTCTACTTTCTTTGTAAGTTTGACTGTGTAGGCACCTCTTAAGTGGAATCATATAAAACTTGTCTTTTTGTGACTGGCTTATTACACTTAGTGTAATGTCTTCAAGGTTCAAAGATGTAGCACGTGTGTGCCCTTGGAAGAACAGACACTAGGGTTGCTTTGAGCTTTGTCTACTGACTATGGATAATGTTGTCAACATCAATGTACAAATAACTTCCGCCCTTGTTTTTAATTCTTTTGGGTAAAGAGTAGCAGTGGAGTAGTGGTAATTCTAAGTTTTTTGAGGAACTCCTTAGTTTTCTAGCAACTCACACATTCTTGACTAAACTAACTTAATCTTGGTATATATTCTTTAAAGTACTATTTATTTGGTTTGACTTGCTACTATTTTTAAGATTTTTGCTTTTATGTTTATGAGTTTTGAGGAAAAACTCATTTTCCTCTGATTTATTATTGAAGTTAATCTGGCCTCCTAGAGTGTATTAAAATGTTTCGTCTTTGCTGATCTCTGCAAGAGTTTGGGTAATATTACAATAAAAGTTGCTTCTCAACTTTTTAATTTATTTGGGAAAGTTTAATAATACTCTTATTTTTGAACTATGGTTTATCTGTTCTTGTATCCTTTTTTGTTCATACTGTTATATATTTGTACCCTTTCTCAATCGTTCTATCAATTGTCCCAGAGGTTTAATATTTTAACATTTTTGGTCCATTTTTTTTTATGAAGCAATTTAATTCAGTTTTTATCCTTTGCACTTTTATAATATTTTAAGTCCATATATATTCCTTTCAAAAGCACTATTTTCACTGTGTATCCCAAGTAGTTTTATTGACATGGTCTTTACAAAATTTTTCCTTTGGTTTGTGATTGGTGAGTTTCATTATTACTAAGGGCCTGGTACCCAAAATTTGCACTGGGTGTAGGAGGTGCCTCAGCCCAACCTACCCCCTCTCATATACTGGTAGCCCTCGGGGCATGTCCTACTGACTCTGGCCTTTGTGGGAGGTGACAGGCTGATCAGGGGAAGGCACGGGCCCCATCACCCTGCTGCTCAGCCACTGCCAGTCACCACAGCCACCAAGGTGTTTTCATCAACTCGGACTTCAGTCCCTTCATCATGAAAAAATGACAACTTGCTTTAGGCAGTTTTAAGATATGTCTTTTATAAGATATGACATTTCTTTATTTTTTATTTATCCTCACCTAAGGATGTTTCCATTGACTTAGAGAATGTGGAAGAGAAAGGGAAAGAGAGACAAACATCAAAGTGAGAGGAAACACTTTGGTTGCCTCCTGCCCGAGCCCTGACCTGGGCCCCAGCCAGGGAGGAACCTGCAATCTAGGTACATGCTCTTGATCAGAATTGAACCCAAACCCTCTGGTCCGTAGGCCGAGGCTCTATCCACTGAGCAAAACTGGCTAGGGCAGGATATGACATTTCTTAGCCCTCCAGCAGCAGACCTTTGTTGTTGTTGTTTGTTTGTTTGTTTTTTCCCAGGACAGGAGTGTGGTGGAAAAACCCTCAATCACCTTTTTGGATTCTTAATACCCAAGTTACTAAGAATATTACCAGTGGCATTCAGGGAACTTAACCAATGAGCAGTTAGTTTCCTCTGTAGTTCACACCAATGCCAGACCTAAAGCCTCTAACTGAGACTTTAAGCCTAGGCAGGGGGACTTTAAGCCTAGGCAGGGGCCCCCCAGCTCTCTCGGATTGCCGGCTCCACCCCTGCCTTCTCTGCTCTGATAGCAGGTCTGGCCCTGCCCAGGAGCCCCCTGGCTCAGGCCCTTCCCAGGTTGCCCAGGGCTCACTCGGGGCCTACCTCAGTGATCTAGGTGCCAGGATCTAGGTGCCAGGCACTGGGCACCTATGTATGCAAATTAACCACCATCTTTGTTGAATTAATTTGCATACTGACTCTGATTGGCTATGAGCATAGGGGAGGTATGGTCAATTTACATGTTTGTCTATTATTAGTTAATATTAGAGAACCAGTGTACAAATTCGTGCACCGGTGGGGTCCCTTGGTCTGGCTTGTGGGGTTGGGCCAAAACTGGCTTTCCAACATCCACAAGGGGTCCCGGATTGTGAGAGAGGGCACAGGCCAGACCTGTGGACTCTACTGGATGCATGGTCACAAGCAGGGAGAAACCAATGAGGGCTCCAGGGCATGTCTGGCCCATCTCACTCAGTCCTGATCAGTGCACATCATAGCAACTAGTTGACTAGTCAACTGTCTGCCCCCTGGTTGTTAGTGCACCTCATAGCAAGTGATTGAGCAGCCTTAGCATATCATTAGTATACTATGTGCTCTGATTGGTTGAATGGATGACTGGACACTTAGCATATTAAGCTGTTATATAGGACTATCCCTAGCCAGGAGTATTTTTCCCACTGATGAGAATGGAAGGTCAGGGTGCGGTGGGAAACATAGTTTTGAGACAGGCACATCAATCAGTTGCCTCCTACACTTCATCTCAACTGGGCCAGGGATGAATGAACTTGCAGCCCAGGTATGTGCTCTTGATGTGGAATTGAACTTGTGACCCTTTGGTGCACAGGGTCATGCTCTAACTACTGAGCACCATCCAGGACAGATTTATGCATTGCTTCAGAATTTAATACTTGTATCCCTTTAGTAGTTAACTGCCAAACAAATTTTTCGGGTTGGCTTCTTTCATTTAGTATTCATTTTAGGGTCGGCCATATTTTAAGGCTTGATACCACATTTATTTTTTTATTCTATTGAGAGCATTACACATGTCCCCTCTCATTGTCTCCCTCCACTCAGTTCCTTCACCTCCCCAGATCTTCACCACTCTATTGGCTGTGTTCATAGGTAGATCTTTGGTTAGTCTCTTCCTGCCCCTGCCTTCTCTGAGATTCATCAGTCTGTTCTATGTTTGCAGGCCTCTTGATTCTATGTTATTCATCAGTTAATTTTAATCATTAAAGTTTTTGTTAATTTTGATTTTTAGATTCCATTGTTCATAGATGTCTATTGCCATTTTATTCATATTTTTTTTATCTCTTCTTTCTGTTCTAAAGAATACCCTTCAACAGTTCATGTACTACTGGTTTGGTGGTGATGAACTCCTTTAGCTTTTTCTTGTTTGTGAAGCTCTTTATCTGACCTTCAGTTCTAAATGAGAGCTTCTTCTGGTAGAGTAATCTCAGTTGTAGGACCTTACTATCATCACTTTGACTATTTCTTGCCACTTTCTTCTGGCCTGCAAAGTTTCTGTTGAGAAATCAGCTGACAGTCATATGGATTCTCCCTTGTAAGTAATTAATCTGCTTTTCACTTGCTGCTTTTAAGATTCTCTCTTTGTCTTTCACCCTTGAATTTTAATTATGATGTGTCTTGATTTGGGCCTCCTTGGGTTCCTCTTGTTTGGGACTTTCTGGGCTTCCTGGATTTGCCTTTCACCAGGTAGGGCAAGTTTTCTGTCATTTCTTAAATAGATTTTTAATATCTTGTTCTTTCATCTCCTTCTGGCACCCCATAATGCAAATGTTGGTACACTTTAAGTTGTCCCAGAGACTCCTTACACAATTTTCTTTTTGGATTCTTACTACTTTTTGCTCTTTTGATTGGGTGGTGTTTTGTTTTTTTTGTTTGTTTGTTTGTTTGTTTGCTTCCTTGTATTCCAAATTATTGACTTGATTATCAGAATCCTTTACTGTTTAATCCCTATAAATTGTTCTTTATTTCAGTTAGTGTATACTTAATTTCTGACTGGTCCTCTTTTTGTCTTTGACATACTCTCTAAGATCCTTGAATAACTTTATAACCGGTTTTGAACTCTATTCAGTAGTTTGCTTGCCTCCATTTTTTTCACTTGTATTTCTTTGTGGCTGCCTCCCTGTTTGTTTTTGTGTATTAGGTAGAACTGCTATGTTTCCTGGACTTGGTAGAGTGGCTTTTGTGTGGTAGATGTCTGGATGGCTCAGTGGCTCAGCCTCCCCAGTCACCTGAGCTGGACACATGGGCTGTGTGTGTGCAGTCTTGTAGTTGAGACTTGATTGCTATAGATGTCACTGGTTGGAATTGACGTCCAGGACAATTGGCTATAAGGACCAGCTGCAAGGACAGTGGGAGAACTGTTGTACAGGAAACATCCTTATGAAGCAGAATTTAATTTAGTGGGGCTTTAGTACTCCCTGAGTCTGCCTCTTGAGTGTGTATCTTGTGGATATTCAGAGTTGTAATCTGCTATCATCTGAAGCTGTCCATTGGATGGGCTGGCTCTAGCTCTAGTTCCTACAGGAAGGTGCAAAGTCAGCCACTGCTGGGGCCATCCTGCAGAAGCTACAGAGGGATTTGCAGAAGGATTTGCTATTATTTGTATTGGGCTTGGAGATGCCCAGGCGAGGCTCAGCTATGAAGCAAGGCAGGCGGGTACTAGTGCCAGGTCTTGGGCCTTTTATTGATAGGTTTGGGGCATGCTGTCACCAGCTGCAGCTTGTTTGAGAGATTTTAGCGAAGTCTGGAGCCTGAGTCAGGACAGGCCATTTATATGGAAAAATTGCTGTAAACAGTTTGGGTGAGTAGGTTCTCAGGGAATCCCCAGGGTACAGCAAACAGTGTGCTCCAGGCATTACATTCTCCAAGTCAGATGTGGCTGCCAATCAGCTCTATGACAGGAGGTCACAGCATAGGAACAATGACTCCTGGGAGCATCCCTGTCTGAGAAAGCTGCCCCTGAGTTCCTGCATTGATACCAACCAATCCAGTACTTTTCCTGTATATGTCAGGGTCCCCGAAAGTGGCCTGGTGCTGGTAGTCCAAGTAAGTCTGTGTGCCATCACTTTTAATGGAACACCTTGATCTCCAGCCATCTCTGTCATGCAGCCACAATCCTCACTGGTATTTATAGCAGAGATATCTCTTTGCCAGCTCTGGAATAGTGGGCTGGGGGTCTGTTGTGGAGCTGGGACCCTTTGCTCCTCACAGATGGCCACAGAGACAGTCTCACAATTAAGAAAATGGCACATGTGGGTGTTGTACCAGCCCATTCTGCACCTCCACCCCTCCTATCAGTTTTAGCTTTCTTTACTTCTCTAGCTGTAGAACTTCCATTCAACCAGCTTTCAGGCAGTTC
Source organism: Lasiurus borealis (assembly GCA_004026805.1). NCBI lineage: Eukaryota > Metazoa > Chordata > Mammalia > Chiroptera > Vespertilionidae > Lasiurus > Lasiurus borealis. The sequence goes on along the minus strand of PVJN01032508.1, from coordinate 4,043 downwards.
TAAATGATGGTTGTTCTGTATTTTAGTTGTAATTTTGATGTGGTTGTGGGTGACCACGAGAACCGGCATTTTGGTTCCTCCTTCAATCGCTTTTTGGTTTTTTTACAGAGAGGAAAGGAGAGGCTAGAGAGTTAGAAATATCAATGAGAGAGACATCGGTTAGCTGCCTCCTGCACGCCCCCCACTGGGGACATGCCCGCAACCAAGGTACATGCCTTTGACTGGAATCGAACCTGGGACCTTTCAGTCAGCAGGCCGAAGCTCTATCCACTGAGCCAAACTGGTTTCAGCCAATCACTTAGTTATTATTCATTCATTCAGGATTTTAATTTTTTTAATTTAATAAACCTTTATTGTTCAGATTATTACATTTGTTCCTCCCCCCGCCCCCGCCATAGCTCACCTCCACTCAGCTCTCACTCCTCCCGCTGCCCTTATCTCCCCCTGCATTGTCCTCATCCATAGGTGTATGATTTTTGTCCAGACTCTCCCTGCACGTCCCCTTACCCTTTACTCCTGAGAATTGTTAGTTCACTCCCTTTCTATGCTCCTGATTCTATTCTATTCACCAGTTATCCTGTTCATTGGATTTTTTACTTACTTGATTTTTAGATTCACTTGTTGATAGATATGTATTTGTTGTTCATAATTTTATCTTTAACTTTTCCTTCTTCTTCCTCTTCTTAAAGAGTACCTTTCAGCATTTCATATAATACTGGTTTGGAGTTGATGAACACCTTTAACTTTTTCTTATCTGTGAAGCTCTTTATCTGACCTTCAATTCTTAATGATAGCTTTGCTGGATAGAATATTCTTGGTTGTAGGTTCTTGCTATTCATCACGTTGAATATTTCTTGCCATTTCTGTCTGGCCTGCATCATTTCTGTTGAAATCAGCTGACAGTCGTATGGGTGCTCCCTTGAAGGTAATCAATTGTTTTTCTCTTGCTGCTTTTAATATTCTCTATTTGTCTTTTGCTCTTGGCATTTTAATTATGATGTGTCTTGGTATGGTCCTCTTTAAATTCCTTTTGTTTGGGGTTCTGTGTGCTTCCTGGACTTGTAAGTCTATTTCTTTCACCAGATGGGGCAAGTTTTCAGTCATTATTTCTTCAAATAGGTTTTCATTTCAATATCTTGCTCTCTTCTTCTGGCATCCCCATAATTCTGATGTTGGTAAGCTTGAAGTTGTTCCAGAAGCTCCTTACACTATCTTCACATTTTTGGGTTCTTTTTGCTTTTCCAGTTGAGTGTTTTCTGCTTCTTTGTATTTCAAGTCATTGACTTACTTGATTCTTGCGCTCCTCTAGTCTGCTGTTAGGTTTTTGTATAATATTTTTTATTTCAGTGAGTGTTTTAATTTCTAGTTGGTCCTTTTTCATCTCCTCTTGGGTCTCACTAAATTTAATCTATCTTTTCTAGGAAATTCTTGAAAAACCTTATAACCGTGGTTTTGAACTCTGTATCCAGTCGTTTTCCTCCATTTCTTTTGTGATCTGTTTCTTTGTCTCTGCATTTTCCCTATGCCAGGAGAACTTCTGTACTGGACTCAGCCTTATGATACAAGACTTGCAAAAGCCTCTCTGTTGAGCTTGGATTGGGTGGAGTCTCAGGGTTGAGCAGAGAGCTTTAGCTTCCAGTCAGCCCCACCCTACGTGGCCCCTGGGTCTCAAATGTCCCTCTGTAATCTCTACAGCCCTCTCTGTGTGCACGACAGCGTGCCTCTAGACCTCTGTCTTTTTAATTCCTTTGGTGCTCCAGGACCCGTATGAGCCTGGATCCCTAGGGTCTCATCTACTGGGTTCATGTGCAGTCAGAAGTGGAGTTCAGCACAGAAAGGGAGGCTCTGTCTCCTGCCCACTAGAGAAAACCAGCAGCACAATCAGTAGTCCCTCCTCTCTGTGTGCAGTGGTGTGCGTGCCCCCAGACCTCTGCCCTTTTGTGGCTCCCCTAAATTTCCATGCACTTCTCACTTTTCACAACAGTCCAGACTCTCCCCGCATGAATCTCACCCTGAACTGGTGTTCAGTGCAATTGGGAGTCTCCATCTCCCTCCTTCCAGAGGAAGCCAGCCAGGCACTCTGCTGCCTACTCTCTCCACGCACAAATCTCCATACCTAGCTTTTTGCAGCTCTTCAGAGTCTCTGTGAGCCCCTCTGTTTCCTTCTAGTTATAGAATTTCTACTCAGCCAGCTTTCCTATAGTTATGGATGAGGTCTGTTCTTTTAGTTGTAGTTTTGAAATTGTTGTGGGAGGCAGCAGTTAGGTGTTCACTTATGCCGCCATCTTGGTTTCTCTCTCCACATCTATACAGTGGTACCTCAAGATAAAATGAACTTAATTCGTTCTGTAACCTTGAGGCGTGGGAAACTATGAGACGCTCGAGTCATGGGAAACTGGTGGGTCGTGTGCAGCCGGCCGATCCGCGCCATTACTCCTATCTCAAATGTTCCTTTTTCAAAGCAAAAATCGCTCTCTCAACGGCTCGTATCTCAAAAATCTTGTATGTTAGGGCACTTGTATCTTGAGGTACCATTGTATTTATAAGAGTCCAGAGACCAAATGGCAGAACAACCAGAACTACTGACTGACCAGTTCTATCATGCACTCTGACCACCAGGGGGCAGACACTAAACGCAGGAGCTGCCCCCTGGTGGTCAGTGAACTCCCACAGAGGGAGTGTCACTCGCTTGAGCAGGATGAGCAGCTGCTCCCACAGCCAAGTCCTTCCTATAAATCACCAAATCCTCATAAAGGGGCGCAGCTTTTATTTTTAAGTATGCAAGTTCAACCATTTGGGTCTTGACAATTATGATGAATCAGCAGATAGCATAATTGTTAGTACTTCAGCAGCAAACTCAATTGGTAAAACTTGATTATCTTTGAGGCTTTGCAGAGGGATATTTGGGAACTGGCATCCCGGGTGTTGTCCAAAGTGTTTGTAGTGTGCTATCCCACTTCTCATCAAGGAATGGAGATGGTTTCTCTCGTTCAAGGTTAGGCACTTGTACAGTACAGAAAAATAAACAATCTAAGTTTCCTCGAGCAAAAATAGGGCCTGTATTAAGTGGGAGGAGGCATGGTATTTAATTCTACTTACTTCAGGATATTCTACATAATAAAAGGCTACTATGAAAAAACAAGCAGTGGGATGATCAGTCGCTCTGCATGCACAGACCACCAGGGGGCAGACGCTTAACGCAGGAGCTGCTCCTCCCCCCCTGGTGGTCAGTGTGCTCAGCCATAACCGGGCTCACTGCTGGAGAGTACAACAGTAGTGGTGGGTACCTCTCCCACTTACGTGACAGTTGGATATCTCCTGAGGGCTCCCGGCCTGCAAAAGGGCACAGGGTAGGGCTGAGGGACCACCCCCACCCCCGAGTGCACAAATTTCTTGCACCAGGCCTCTAGTGTCAGTATTTGCACTAGAGAAATAATACAAATTGACTTGACAGCTGGTTTTGAAAAAAATCTTAATGTGAATCTCTTCAGTCAAAAAGGAGGTTTCATTTGTGTAAGATTCCATCCAAATCATCTTAGATTTTCAAAATTTGGTATACTGCACTTTTAAAACATTTTATTGTAATTTGTTTAATACTAACAGTTAATGATATGGAGAACCAGTCAGTTTATATTTAGCTACTTTTGGATGATTTAGTACATTCAGGTCTTAACTTGCATGGAGTTAAAGCATTTTCCAGTAAACAATTTATTTTTTGTATATTTCAGATGATCTTATAAAGAGATTTTAAAGGAAATACAGCAAGTGTGCAAGAAAAGAATCACAGGACAATCCAGTCTTGACAACTTATTCACCATGTCCAGTCTACAATCAGAAATTCCTGCACTTGCACAGAAACTAGAAAGCAGCTTCCACATGGAAATGCTTCAGTTGATAGAAACTGAGATGGTTCAATTATTGGATTTAAAATACAAAGACATGTCAGCAGTTATTATGAGTAAATTTAAAGTCTTGATGGAAAATATGGACTTAATGGTTGAAGACATAAGGGAATCTCTTAAAAATGACCTAAAGGAAATTTT
>PVJN01032507.1:0-24237 GCA_004026805.1 Lasiurus borealis | reverse complement strand
TCAAGTCCTGCTGGGTGGGATGTGTGGTCTGAGGACCCCAGCCTGGTGCCAGGGTAGGGGGCATGGCCTAAAGTCCCCTGTCAAGCCCCACCTGGTGAGGGGGTACAGCCTGAGGTCCCCCGGCCTGGTGCTGGGACGAGGAGAGCAGCCTGAGGTCCCATAGCCCAGCACCAGGACAGGAAGTGCACCTTGAGGTCCCCCATCAAGCCCCACCAGATGGAGAGGCATGGCCTGAGGTCCCCTGGCCTGGCACTGGGGCTGGGGGAGTGGCCTGAGGTCCCCTGTCAAGCCCCACAGGGATGGGGGAGGGCATAGCCTCAGGTCCCTGCTGATTGCTTGTTAAGGCTTGGCCTCAGCTGTGGGTGCAGCCATCTTCATGATGCAGTGATGGTCAATTAGCATATCTCCTCTTTATTAGATAGGATGTGAAGAGTCTAGCCCTATATCTGCCACATTGCAGATCCTAAATAAATATTAGTTCTCCTGTCCCCAGCACCTCTAAACACCTCCCTGTATGCAGGCTCTCTATTCTCCAATCCTTCCTTCATCATGCTGAGAAGAGAGCTCTCTAAAAGCTGATCATATCCTACCTGGTCTTAAGAACTTTTGACACTTTTCCTTGCCTACTGAAAAGAGTTCAAACATTTTTGAAGGCTATACAAAGCTCTCCCAACCTCTTCTTCAGCTACCCTTTCCATGTCTCCAACTCTATATCCTGCATGATTTTGTTTCTGGACACGTAATATCCTCTCTTGCCAGCCTCTGCGCCTTCCCCCATCCTGATCCCTTTGTCTTGAATTGCCTGACCCCCTATATGCATAAAGAATCTTATATTTTCTTCAAGTTCCAGCTCAAATGCTACTTGAAGTTCACTCTCTCTTCCATACCCAAGGACATGCTGTGCGTAACCACTCGGAACTCAAGCAGAGAAGCAGATACTGTGTATTTCTAGTGCCTGGAATTGTGTTGAAGAGTAGGAAACTGTCAACATGTATTTTTGTTGATGTTAATCCTTATCTGATTATATTTTTCCATTAATTTTTAGAGAGAGTGGAAGGGAGAGGGAGATACAGAGAGAGAAAAATCGATGTGAGTGAGACATATGACTGGTTGCCGCCTGCATACGTCCTGGTCCAGGAATCAAGCCTGTAACCGAGGTACAAAGTATGACCGGAATCAAACCTGTGGCGCTTCAGTCCTCAGGCCAGTGCTCTCTCCACTGAACCAAACTGAATAGGACAAAATAAATATTTTTGAAGGAACGCATTTAAAGATTTACGACTAAATATTCATAAGTAGTATGGGAAGGCAAAACATCTGTTTGTCAAAACTGAGGCCCCCAGAACCAGGAGATACCTTTTTGAAGTCTTTGAAAATAAAAAGAAGCCTTACTTAATAAACTGGCTTATAATTTTACAGGATGTCTTGGCAACCCAGGCAGAGAGGTACCTCAGACATTGCAAGAGTATCAGACCATAGCAGAAAAATATTCATGGTCTTTCCCCAACCTTCTTTTTTCTTTTTTTCTTTTTTTAAATGTATTTTATTGATTTTTCACAGAGAGGAAGGGAGGGGGATAGAAAGTCAGAAACATCGATGGGAGAGAGACATCGATCAGCTGCCACAACTAAAGTACATGCCCTTGACCAGAATCAAACCTGGGACCTTTCAGTCCTCAGGCCGAGGCTCTATCCACTGAGTCAAACCAGTTTCGGCCTTCCCCAACCTTCTGATATTGCATCATGAAGAGCAACTTTCCCACCCAATAGTCCATCGTGCCACCATCAAAGGCAAATAGAAAACAGACGGGCCTGGAGCCTGTCCAAATAGCTTTTGTTTATTCATTGGTGGGTATTTGTGGATCACTTTAATATTATTTTCAAAATTCACCATTCTACCCCTCAGCTGCTCTTTGAAAGGAACATACCAGTTTTGTACCAATTTGTTTTATCAACTAGAGCAGAGGTGGGGAAAGTCCAGCCCAAGGGCTGTATAAAGCCCTTAAAATCATTGGGTCTGGCCCTGTCAAGGCATTAGGGGTGAGTTAGTTAAATGTTTGACCAAATATAGCAGGCTGCTTTTTAAGTTGATAATTGTGTATGGTCTGAGAATGATGTTATAAATATCCAAATGGCCTTGGCAGGAAAAAAGGTTCCCCACCCCTGAACTAGAGAAATATTTTTATCTCTGAAAAAATTTAGTGAAAAAATAAACCTCCAGAGTAGGTGTTGAACATAAAAGGAGAGGAGGGCAAAAAAGGCCAGTCATTAAGATGTCAAGCAATTGGCCTCCTGTGGGCATCGATACAGACTTTCAGTGTTCAAGCTCAGTAGCCACTGGACTTTTCCTGAGGGATTTGATGTGACACTAACAGAAATAGGATCTGGGGCAATTTCTGCTCCACACAGCATACCCTGTTCGTTATGCTCCAATGGTCCACACTTAACTTCTGGATCAATGGACCTAACATAATTTAGAAACAAGAACACTCTGGCTTTTTCTCATGGTAGCACAACACACACATTCTGCCATTCCTTTAAAAAAAAAGTCTTTTTTCTTGGTGATTAGCAATTAAAACAATTCAACTTTAATTAGCTCGTTTCAGTAAGCAGCTAAAGGCTAAAAGGATAGTGAAGAGCAATCTGGAATACAATGACTGACTCATGGATTATAAATGAGGCAGTTGAGGTACCACATGCACCTCGGGAAGATGCCGGTCTGCGGTCAACACTCCATCCACACCCAGAGTCCCAAGCTCTTAGGCAGTGCTTCGGCTCATTTATCCACTCCACAGATAGTGACCGAGTGTCTCCTATGTGCCAGGCACTAGGCTGGATGCTGGAGATAATTTAGAGGGGAGACATAAACCAACCATTAACAGTAGAATAGGTAATTGCTTTGATTGAGGGGTTTAAACAAAGCACAATAGGAGAATAAGGGAGAAATAGGTAAGTCTGCCTGAAGCCAACAAAACATATTTCATAGGACGAATGAGTTAGCACTGGTGATGCAGACAAGCTGTGCTGTGGAGAGGGAAGAATATCTATGCAGGCAAGAAGAACAAAGGGCCACTCTAAGTTGTCTTGCTAGAAAGTAATGTGGGCCTGATGGAGCAGTCAGACAAAGAGGCAGAATTGGTAGGCAGGGGTCAGATCATGAAAAGCCCTGCAGAGTTTAAATTTATTCTTCAAACCAGTCGTTTTTTAACAACTTTCAACTAGAACACTGCTCAGTAGAAACATTTGTTAGAAAGCATAAACGAAACACTATTTGTAAAGTCCAGCTGCTTCCATTGAGGCTGATACATGTTGGGGAACACTGGAACCCCACTTGTTTATAACTCTCACTACAGAAAGGCCAAACCTCTGCCTCTGATGGGGGGAGTTGTGGTAGGCAGCCTCTAACATGATCCCAATGACCCCCACTTTCTGTGCATAATTCCTTCCCTTGAGCTGTGGGCTGACTTAGCAACTCCAGAAATAGTGATGGAGTCACTTCCAAGATTAGGTTACAAAGACTGAGACTCCTTTTCCCTTCCTTATTTTCCTTCCCTAGCCTCTCCTTTTCCTCTCCTTCTCCTCCTTCTCCTCCTCTTTCTCCTCGCCTCCTTCTTTTTCTCCTCCTCCTCCTTCTTCTTCTTTCTTCTTTTTCTCCTCCTCCTCCTCCTCCTCCTCCTTCTTTCTCTCTCTCTCTTCTCTCTCTCTCTCTCTCTCTCTCTCTCTCTCTCTCTCTCTCTCTCTCTCTCTCTCTCACGCATTCTCTCTCCCTCATCTCTTTCTTTGAGAAGTCAACACCATACTGTGAGTGGCCCAATGGAAAAACCCACATGGCACCCAGATTCCTGTGCCACAAAAACTGAGTTAGTTCATGTTTGTTGTGTTGCAGGTGCTTTAACTAATGAGGCATTATACTAATTGAAATAAGCTAGAGAAAGACAAATACCATATTATCTTCCTTATATATGGAATGTAAAGTTTAAAAAAACACACACACATGAATGCAAAGAACAGATTGGTAAATTGGTGATTGCCAGAGGCAGGGGATGGGAAGAGGGGTGAAATGAATGAAGGTAGTCAAAAGGTACAAACATCTAGTTATAAAATAAGTAAGTCATGGGATGTAATGTATAGTATGGTGACTACAGTTAATAATACTGTATTGCATATTTGAAAATTCCCAAGATGGTACATCTTAAAAATTCTCATCAAAAGAAAAAAAATCTGGCACTATGCATGGTGATGGATATAAAGTTGACTTACTGTGGTGATCATTTCACAATATATACTTATACCAGATCATCACGTTGCATACTTGAAACTAATATATAATGTTCTATGTCAGTTACATCTCCAAAAAAGTCAACATGAAATTAGTTGCAGAAAGATGATATGTAATATTACAACACTGGAACCTTCTTCCTGGGGTCTCTGTCTTTCCCACCCCCAATGAATCCAGTACAAAGAATCATCAATGTGGTCAGCTCCAAACAATGACTTTGGTAGCTGCATTTCAGTTCCCTACATAGCTGTTTAGAAAATGAACCCCTTCTCTGCTTCAAGGGGACAAGCATAAGGTTTTCTTTCTCTCTCTGCTACTCATTTCTACTTGGATACACATTTATACTCATTCCTATATACCTGTTTGGAGTTTGGGGCACTATTGTTACTCCATCTAGGGTGGGGCTAAGTAAGGCTTCTTCTCCTTCACTGACAGCTGGCTTTCCCCAGGGAGCCTTTGCCCCCCACCCCCGGTTTTTCATCCTCTACTCCCCAGAGACAGAGCCAATCCCCGTGGCAGCTGTCATGATTTCCAAGAGGCACAGAGCTGGGAATTCCACACCCTCCTTGCATCTCCCCTATGTGTCCATCCAAATGCATAGGTTCCTGTTTAGAAGCTGAAGGTGTAAATAGCTTTGAAAGGGACTAAGAGGAGAGATTTGCAGATACAAATGGACAGGACTGGCTAAGTAAAATGTCTCTTTTATTACTCAGGAAAGTGGAGTCTCAGAAAAGTGATGAAGTAAATTGCCCAAGGTCATAAAACACTCATTTCACAATCTATTCCTGGTGGAGAAGAAAATAGAAAGCCTCCACTCTTCCTTCTACCTTAGAGGTATGAAGAGGAATTGGCTTCTGCTTTTATGCATTTTGAATTTTGATTACTCCTTTTTTGCCCTCTGCCCACTGTTGGTTATTAGGGTGATGTTTTGATTTTGTGTTATTACAGGCAAGGACTCAGCAATGCCCAAACTGTGCCTTGCCTGCCACTCCCCTTTCAACTCCAAGGAAGCTAAACCCAATAAATAATCATAAATTGTGATACCTCTATACTAAGGTGACCTAGAAGCCAATACCCCAATTGGAGCTCTCTATAAAAAACTAAGTGGGGCTTCCTCACCAAATGCAAAGAGGAGGAAGTTTAAGGGATAGGAGAACTATATGATCAGGTTTGCACAATAGGCCTTGGCTGAATTGCTCACCCAAAGGAATCTTAGGAGGGAAGTAGAAAAGAGAAGGGACTGGTTAGGCCTGATCTACCTAGAGGTGACACAGGAAGTACATGTAGGTATACGCTCTTGAGTAAATGTAGCCTGTATTAGTTACCTGGTGCTGTGTAATAGATCCTTCCAAAACTTGGTGGCTGATAACAATAATCATTGATCATCTCTTGTCATTTCTGTGGGTCTGGAATTCAGACAGGGCATAGCAGGAGGGCTTTTCTGTGCTCCACAGTTTCTGGAGTCTTCCCTGGAAGAGTCAAAAGCTGAGGACTGGGCCCCTCTGAGGGAGCATTCACTCACATGACTGGTTGGGCAGAACACTTCACACATGGTGTCTCCCGATGCCATTCTCAAAAAAAAGGGAAGTTCCAAGTGGAAGTCATGTTAATTTTTATGACCCAGCCTCAAAAGTCACACAGCATCATTTCTGCTACATTTGGTTAGTTGAGACAGTTAGACAGGCCTGCCTAGGTCGAGAGGGAGAAGGCGAGAAGGCAGACCCCACCTCAGGATGAAACATGTCAATATCACATTGTAAGAAAAGCATGGCAGATAAGAAATTTTCAGAAAATATAAACTGCTACACAGTCCAATTGATGTCTCAGGCTCTGACCATTCAGATTAGAAACTTTTTCTTTGTTGAGTGGGGAGCTGGGAAGAAAGGTGATCTGAGATCAGCATGGCTAGGAACAGATCACAAACAAAAGAAATGGAGGAAAACAAACAACTGTATATAGAGTTCAAGGGTTATAAGGTTTTTCAAGAATTTCCTATAAAAGACCAATAAATTTAGTGAGACCCTTGAGGATATGAAAAAGGATCAACTAGAAATTAAACATACACTGACTGAAATAAAGAATATTATATAGAGACCTAACAGCAGACTAAAGGACCATAAGAATCAAGTCAAAGATTTGAAATACAAAGAAGCAAAAACAAAACAAAACAAAACAAAAACACTCAACTAGAAAAGCAAAAAGAACCCAAAAATTTGAAGATAGTGTAAGGAGCCTTTGGGACAACATCAAGCATACCAACATTAGAATTATGGGGGTGCCAGAAGAAGAGAGAGAGCAAGATACTGAAAACCTATTTGACCCAAAACTTCCCCCACCTGGTGAAAGAAATAGACTTGCAAGTCCAGGAAGCACACAGAACCCCAAATAAAAGGAATCCAAAGAGGACCACACCAAGACACATCATAATTAAAATACCAAGAGCAAAAGACAAAGAGAGAATATTAAAAGCAGCAAGAGAAAAACAGTTCATTACCTACAAGGGAGCACCCATATGATTGTCAACTGATTTCTCAACAGAAACTATGCAGGTCAGAAGGATGTGGCAAAAAATATTCAAAGTGATGAATAGCAAGAACCTACAACTAAGAATACTATATCCAGCAAAGCTATCATTCAGAATGGAAGAGTGGATAAAGCACTTCACAGATAAGAAAAAGCTAAAGAAGTTCTTCAATACCAAACCAGTATTATATGAAATGCTGAAAGCTACCCTTTAAGAAGAGGAAGAAGAAAAAGGTAAAAGATAAAAAATTATGAACAACAAATAACATATCTATCAAGTGAATCTAAACATTAAGTGAATTAAAAATTTGGTCAACAGAATAAACTGGTGAATACAATAGAATCAGGAGCACAGAAAGGAAGTGGACTGATAATTCTCAGGGGGAAAGGGGTGAGGGGTGTACAGGGAGAGACTGGACAAAAATCATACACCTATGGATGAGGTCAACGGGAGGGTGGTAAGAGTAGAGAGAGGGATAGGAGGTGGGTGGAGGGGAGCTATGGAGGGGGAAAAAAGAGAAACAAATGTAATAATCTGAATAATAAAGATTTAATTTTTTAAAAATAGAAAAAGAAAAGAATAAATAAAATGCTAAGAGCAAAAGACAAATAGAGAATATTAAAAGCAGCAAGAGAAAAACAGTTAATTACCTACAGAAACTTTGCAGGCCAGACAGGAGTGGCAAGAAATATTCAACGTGATGAATAGCAAGAATTTACCAACAAGATTACTCTACCCAGCAAAGCTATCATTTAGAATTGAAGGTCAGATAAAGAGCTTCACAGATAAGAAAAAGCTAAAAGAGTTCATCACCACCAAACCAGTATTATATGAAATGCTGCAAGGTACTCTTGAAGAAGAAAAGAAAAAGAAAAAGGTAAAGATAGCTGAGATCGATTTGGCTAAGTGGATAGAGTGTTGGCTTTCGGACTGAAAGGTCCCAGGTTCGATTCTGGTTGGGGGCATGTACTTTGCTTGCGGGCACATCTCCACTGTGGGGCGTGCAGGAGGCGGCTGATCGATGTCTCTCTCTCATCGATGTTTCTGACTTTCTATCTCTCTCCCTTCCTCTCTGTAAAAAATCAATAAAATATATTAAAAAAAAGGTAAAGATAAAAATTATGAATATATCTATCAATAAGTAAATCTAAAAATCAAGTGAATTAAAAATCTGAAGGACTGCCAAAACCGGTTTTGCTCAGTGGATAGAGTGTTGGCCTGTGGATTGAAAGGTCCCAGGTTCGATTCCGGACAAGGGCACATACCTTGGTTGCGGGCACATCCCCAGTAGGGGGCGTGCAAGAGGCAGCTGATCAATGTTTCTCTCTCATCGATGTTTCTGGTTCTCTATCTCTCTCCCTTCCTCTCTGTAAAAAATCAATAAAATATATTTTTTAAAAAAATCTGAAGAATAGAATAAACTGGTGAATATAATAGAATCAGGGGCATAGAAAGGGAGTGGACTGACAATTCTCAGGGGGAAAAGGGTGTGGGGGGTGGGAGAAGAGACTGGACAAAAATCGTACACCTATGGATGAGGACAGTGTGGCAGGGGGAGGGAGGGGGCGGCGAGGGTAAGGGCAGAGGGTAGGGTGGGAACCTGGTGGAGGGGAACTATGGGGAGGGGTGAGGAACAAGTATAACAATCTGAACAATAAATATATATTAAACTAAAAAAAAATATTGGTATAAAGAGGCATATACTTAACCAAAGAGTAACTAAACTGGAATCAGATCATCTTTGGCGAGTTTCTTGAAATTTCTGTCTTCTTTTGCTTCTTAGTGGGACTCACAATACTTACCTTGAAGGTGGTTTTGAGGAATAATTTAGATTATGTATGTGAAATGCTTAGCATAGTGCCAGGAACATAGTAAACAGTATTATCATGAGTCAGAGTGTTAAATATAAGCAAGAACAAACAAACTGGTTAAATGATCTAGAAATACAAATAGAAAAGCATGTTTACCCCAGTGATGAAGAAGAAACAAATTTCTGATCGCAGAACACGAAGGATGTTATCAGACAAGATAGATGTAAAACATCTAAAAAACAAAACTTTCAAACAAAATGCATTCTTGAGAACACACACATATTATTGAACTACTTTCAAACAAAATGTATTCTTGAGAACACACACATATTATTGAACTACTTTCAAACAAAATGTATTCTTGAGAACACACACATATTATTGAATTCCAACGAGAGATAGCTTTGGAAAGAGTGTTGCCAGGCTAGGATCGCTGGAAATCTCACTTTTTATTTGTCAAAGAGCCCTTCCAGGGGTATGCCCAGGGCCTTCCACATGAGCCCCAAGGATCTCAAACCTAGCAAGGTGTTGCCCTTCCCTGATCTATCACCCCCTTTGTCTAGGTTTCTCCAGAGCCTTATGGGTGCTCTTCCAGCTTGGGATCCAGAAGGTGGATGGGTTTGTGGTTCTTCCTGGTGATGCTGAGCCATTTCCCTCTTTCTGCAAGGGCTGCTCATCCGGCATAGCTCTGGCCAGGCCAGCTGCCCCTGACAGCTTCCTCCAGTCCTTTGGCCTCTGTACCCCTTCACCCCACCTGACTAATGATCATGGCCTTACATTTTCCTCTAGTGATCCCAAATTGTATATCATTCCCACAACGGAACTCCAACCAATATACTTCCTGCGTTAGTCAGGATTCTCCAGGGGAAAGAACCAATACATGAAGAGATATTTTATAAGGAATTAGCTCACAGGATGATGGAGGCTAAGTCCAGATCCAGGAGAGCTGATGGTATAGTTCAAGTTCAAGGCCAGCTTGGAAGGCAGGAGAAGACTCATAGCCCAGCTCCAGTACAGGAAGCCAGAGAGAGACTTCTCTCTCAATCTGCCTTTTTATTTTATTCAGACCTGAAATGGGGCAGGCCCATCCACATTGGGAAGAGCAATCTTCTGTACTCAATCTGCCAATTCAGGTGTTAATCTCCTCTGGAAACACACCCAGAAGTAAGGTTTAATCAAATCTCTGGGCCCTCCACTCCCCAGTCAAGGTGATACATAAAATTAACTATCATAGCCTTGCATTGCAGCTCAAACTTGCAAGCCTTTGTTCAGGGACTGTTCCCTCTGTCTAGACCACCCTCCCTTTTTCCCTTTTTCATCTGTATAGTTATTTTATTCTTTATGACTCAGATAACATATCCAGGAAACCTACCTTGACACATCTTTGCTGAACCGAAGCCCTTCTTCTAAGCATCACCGCAGCCTGTGCGTTTCTCCCAGACTAGATTGCAAATTCCTTATGGGCTGGATATAGTCATTGCTCTTCAGCATCTTGGTTCCTAGCACAGTGCCTGACTCCCAGTTGCTCTAAGAAAGATTTGTGCCATCCACACATGTTTACTCCACTCCTGGCCACTAGTATGACATCACTTGTTTGTCCCACTGAAACTGCTCATACTAATTTAGACAGTGGTTGTCAGCCCTGTCTGCACACTGGAATCTTCTAGGGAACTTGTCAAAATACTAGTGCCAGGCCCCACCCAAAGCCAAATAAGATCAGAGTGGAGCCAAGTGTGAGTCTTTTATCAAAGCTGCCCAGATTGATGTGCCTGTACTTGTGCAGCCAGAATTGAGAACGACCATTTAAGATGTTATTTAGAGCCACTGTGTGTCCTTGGTAAAAAAAAAAAAAATCATTAAGAGAGAATCTTAATTCTGACTAGGCAGATGGGGAAGTGCACCCCTGCTGATATGGTTGCCATGCAGAGCTGAAGGGAATCGGGAAGCATCTCACCTCCCTCACAGTACTTCCCCCTCCACACCCGCACCCCCAGGAGACTGAAGGCTTGGTGTCATCACTTTCACATCCTCCCAGAGGGTATCTGTGTTAACACTGGGAGCTGGCTTTGAATGGTGCCTCAGTCATTCACAACATACACATACCTCCTCCCCACCCCCATCACTTACTTGTCTTTACTCCTAACCAGAGGGATGGGCACTTCAGTTGGCATCATAGTACCTCATCCCTCAGACCCTCCCTTTAGAGGCCAAGGGTTGCATGATAGCAATGGGGACGAACCAATGCAAGCCTGAAATATGCATAACTTTAGGGGACCTCTTTAACAAACACAAAATCACAGATCAAAAAATTGCTAGGGTCTCCCCCAAAATTTGGAAAGGGCCAGTACAAATGCCACCCCCTGAATTTTAAGCTTTAATTGCTTCAGGGTAGTCCTGCTTCTGAGAACAATAACTATCATTTATTGTGCTAATCTATACCTGAAACTTCATATATAGCTCTCCTTTCAATAGGCAAGCAAGATGGAGCTATCCTCAATTCACAAATGAGATAACTCTGGTTCAAAAAAGTTTGTTACTTACCCCAGATTGCACACAGCTTACAATACATGGAACTAGAATTCAGATTCAGTTCTGGCTGGTTTCTGAACCCACACTTTTGCCACCACACCAGCAGATCTCAACGTCTTGTGAACTCCCAAGGCCTGGAGTTAATATAAGAAGCAGGCAAATCCACACATGTACCAAGTATTTTGTGTAGACTGAAATTTTAATGTACTTTCATATGTGTGGAATGCTTTCCACATTATGTACATGCTGTTGTAGTTAATAAAGTCATTTAAACGCACAAACTTTACTTAATAGCTTTAATCATTCTATCCTTTCTCAATCAGCAAATATGAAGGGTATATAGCTCTCATAAGAGCATTTACAAAGCTTTTGTAATAAAAAGGCCCCTGGTGCTCAAAAGGATTGGAATCCCACTGTATTACTGGTGCAATGGTAGAACTCACATTTTCTCTTTCCATAGGGTTCCAAATTCTCAAATAGGTAGTGGTTTCTAAAATGAGGGATTATAAAATATTCCATTGGGATAAAGGAAAAACATGTCAGGAATTCTATTTATATTTATTTTTACTCTCACCTTTAAAAATGTCCATGTATGCTTAAATTTCATAACATATGTATTATTACAGTGGGATATATATGTGATTATAAATAGGTCCACATCACATGGTATAATAGTTAAGAACATAGACTCTGGGGTCAGACCTCCTGGGTTACAATCTTGGGCTTGTCACTGTGTGTCCTTGGTAAAAAAATAAATAAATAAAATAAAATAAAATTAAAAAAAATCTGTTCTTCAGTTTCCTTATCTGGAAAACTGAGATAATATCTACCACATTGTATTGTTGTTAGAATTAACTAAGTTAATACATGTGGAGTATTTAGAATGGTGACCTACAATAGTAAGTGCTGTGCAACTTGTTTCTATGGTAAACACAATGATTATTATGCATATATTAAGGCATATTCTGGCTGCATTTACTCTCTGTCTCTCTCTCTCTCTTCCTTACCCCCTCTGTCTACCAGAAATACAGTATAGTCTTAAAAGTTTGACAGCTACTGCTTTAATTATTTGACTATTATAGCAAAGATACAAATGACTCTGACCATCATATCAAGATTCCTTCCCAAGTTGCCTCTTCTGCTTAGCCAGCCTCTAGCCTTGGGATCTGGCCTAGCATTGCCAAGTTGCCAAACTCCACAAGGGTTAAAGGGGGGAGCTAATAAGCTGGGATTCTTTCTCTTTGTGCTATCCTCCGACAGCCCTGCCCAGGCATGGAAGACAGACTGCTATGCAGAACTTTGCTCTGATGACTGGGGGATGGAGAGCGAGAACAAGGCTCCACTTAAGCAGCTTCACACTCCCTCCAAGGAAGAAGAAAGGGGTCTGTGTGCTGGGGCTGCTCCCCAGGCAGCAGCCCAGCAGAACAGCTGCCGATGCCCTGCCACGGAGCTCTGCTTGCCCCATCTCCAGGCTGAGGCACCAGGAAGTGAGAACATCAGCTGCAGAGAAAAGGAGAAAGAAGTGCATTGAGTTTTTCTGCATACAGCCTGCTCTTCTTTCCCCTTCTGCTCTTTCCAGTCACAATCTCATGGTCTGTAGCCTCAATGCCCTCAAGCGCAGAGGTCTGCTCCAGGATGCTACCATCTTGGATTCCCTTCCTCCTGAGAGGAAGTCTCTGAAGATCTTTGCAAAATCCCAGCCCCCACTCCAGGCTCCTCTTCTCTCTCTCGGGGACTACCTCTCATTTGCTCAGATAGATTTATAACTTATGCAAATAACTGTAGGTGATTAGGCAAATGATTATGTAAATGGTGCCTTCCTTTTCTCATCCCAATTCTGGTAACACTAGGAGAAACTAACAATAATGATTAAATCCTGCCATTTGGGACAACATGGATGAAACTTGAGGCTATTATGCTAAGTGGAATAAGCCAGACACCGAAAGACAAATATTGTATGATCTCACTTATTACATGGAATCTAAAACACACACACACACACACACACACACACACACACACAAACGTACAGAAACAGAGTAGATTGGATTTGATGTTTTCTGGGGACAAGGAGGTGGGGAAATTGGTGAAGGTGGTCAAAGAGTACGAACTTCATTATAAGATGAATATGTTCCAGGGTCCCAATGCACAGCATGATGACTATAGTTCGCAATACTGTATTGTATGCATATTTGAAAGTTGCTGAGAGAGTAGATCTTAAATATTTTCAGCGCTTGCACGTGCGCATGTTCACTATGTGAGACAATGATGTGTTAACTAATCTTATTGTGTTAATCGATTCACAATATATACATATCAAATCATCACATTGTACAACCTAAACTTACACAACGTTATAGGTCAATTGCATCTTAAGAAAGCTGGGGGCAAACGATTAAAAGATGGAAAATGGAATCAATGTATAAAAAGTAAAGGAGCTGAACTTTAATATAGAAAAGAAAATGCAATGCCTGTTTCACAGCAAGATTCCATTCCACAGTGAAAATGGAATCTTTGACCCTCAAATTTCCACAAAACCCTCACAGCTGTGACATATGTAGACTCTGGCTACCTATACCTATTGTTTTCCCATTGAAATTAATGGTTCTAAGGAAATGTTCAAGTAGACTAATTCTTATTTTTATTAGTAGCTCATACTATTATATTGGTATACAGTGGTACCTCGAGATACGAGTTTAATTTGTTCCATAACCTTGAGGTGTGGGAAACTATGAGATGCTCGAGTCACGGTAAACTGGTGGGCCAATCTGCGCGATTACTCATATCTCAAATGTTGCTCATATTTCAAAGCAAAAATCGCTCGCTCGATAGCTCGTATCTCAAAAATCTCTTATGTTAAGGCACTCGTATCTCGAGGTACCACTGTACATGGTCTATATTATACACCGAAAAAAATTCTAGACAACGTATCTTTTTAGAAAGCACCATAAATTCAATAGATCAATTATTTTTTTCAGTTAAAAACTCTTGCCCATTTTTAAAGAATTAGTAAAACTGGCTTTTCACGAACCATTTAAGCAATTGGGGTTTTTAATCAAAGTAGTATTATAATAGTCATTCTTGTAGATTTTTTAAAAATCTACAAGAAAATTATGTATATCTTATGTAATTTTAAGATTGGAAAAGGTTATTGAAAGCCAAGAACATGATGAACACTGGAAATCTAATAATTTCAAATGCTGTTGCAGCTGAAATTTTGTCTCCAATTCCCGCCTACTCAGATTACTTTTTCTTTATGAAACTGACCCACATCACATCCACCTACAAGCTCTAGGAGTATACAGAACATTTGTCTAAAGTTATAAAAACAATTGTTACTAAAAGAAATCATTAAACATATGAGTTAAATTCTATTGCTTGGTTAAAAGTGGATCCCCAATTGGAATTTTTAAGAATACTTCTTAGCAGCACCATCTAGTGGAGAGTTATAGCAAAAAAAAAATTATTTTTCATTATACCCAGTTCTTGGAAGAGTTTATTTAAATTTTACTTAAAGTGTGTTCCATTTTCTGCAACAGTACAGATTTCAAATTTTCGCACATTTAAATATCAAATATTAAGTTTTATATTTCTTTTTAGGTAATATCTTAAATAAAGAGAATTAGTTCATTAGTTTATTATTTTTAGGTTTTTGTAAGTACTTTTAAAATATGTTTTTATTGATTTTAGAAAGAGTAAGGGAGAGGGAGAGATAGAAACATCAATGATGGAGGAGAAACCAAGATGGCGGCATAGGTGAACACCTAAACTGCTGCCTCGCACAACAATTTCAAAACTACAACTAAAAGACAGAATGGACATCACCCAGAACCACAGGAAAGTTGGCTGAGTGGAAATTCTACAACTAGAAGGAAAGAGAGGGGCTCATGGAGACTCAGGAGCTGCAAAAAGCCGAGGTATGCAGACGAACATATGGAGAAAGCGGGCAGCAGAGTGCCTGGCTGGCTTCCTCTGGCAAGAGGGAGATGGAGACTCCCATATGCACTGAACACCTTATCCTATGGCACTGAACCCCAGTTCCTGGCAAGACTCATATGGGGGGAGTCTGGACTGTGAAAAGGGAGGAGCGAATGGGAATTTAGCGGAGCCGCAAAAGATCTGGGGGTGCGCACACCACTTCATGCAGAACACGAACTGCTGATTGTGCCAATGGCTTTCTCAAGTGGGCGGGAGAGACAGAGCCTCCCAACTATGCTGAACGCCACTTCTGACTCCACTTAAGTTTCGGGCAAGACCCTGGGGACCCAGACTCATACGGGTCCTGGAGCGCAGGGGAGCCAGAAAGGCAGAGGTCTAGAGGCACATGCGCTTTTGTACACAGAGAGGCTGCACAGATTACTGAGAGACACTTGAGACTCAGGGGCTGTGTAGGGCAGAGCTGACTGGAAGCCAAGGCGGTTTGCTAAGCTCTGAGACTCCACTCCATCCAAGCTCAACAGAGAGGCTTTTGCAGTTATGAAGTCTTATATCATAAGGCTTATTCCAACACAGAAGTTTTCCTGGCATAGTGAAAATGCAGAGACAAAGGAACAGATCACAAATGAAAGAAATGGAGGAAAACAAATGACTGGATATAGAGTTCAAAACCATGGTTATAAGGTTTTTCAAGAATTTCCTAGAAAAGATAGATAAATTGAGCAAGACCCTCGAGGATATGAAAAAGGACCAACCAGAAATTAAACATACACTGAATGAAATAAAAAATATTATACAGAGACCTAACAGCAACTAGAGGAAGGCAAGAATCAAGTCAAAAATTTGGAATATAAAGAAGCAGAAAACACTCAACTGAAAAGCAAGAAGAAAAAAGAATCCAAAAATGTGAAGATAGTGTAAGGAGCCTCTGGGACAACTTCAAGTGTACCAACATCAGAATTATGGGAGTACCGGAAGAAGAGAGAGAACAAGATACTGAAAACCTATTTGAAGAAATAATGACTGAAAACTTCCCACACTGGTGAAAGAAATAGACTTACAAGTCAAGGAAGCTCACAGAACCCCACATAAAAGGAATCCAAAGAGGACCACACCAAGACACATCATAATTAAAATACCAAGAGCAAAAGACAAAGAGAGAATATTAAAAGCAGCAAGAGAAAAACAGTTAATTACTTACAAGGGAGCACCCATACGACTGTCAGCTGATTTCTCAACAGAAACTATGCAGGCCAGACGGGAGTGGCAAGAAATATTCAATGTGATGAATAGCAAGAACCTACAACCAAGATTACGCTACCCAGCAAAGCTATCATTCAGAATTGAAGGGTGGATAAAGCACTTCACAGCTAAGAAAAAGCTAAAAGAGTTCATCAACACCAAATCAGTATTATGTGAAATGCTGAAAGGTACCCTTTAAAAAGAGGAAGGAGAAGAAAAAGGTAAAGATAAAAATTATGAACAACAAATACGTATATATCAACAAATGGATCTAAAAATTAAGTGAATTAAAAATCCAATGAACAGAATAAACTGGTGATTATAATAGAATCAGGAGCACAGAAAGGAAGTGGACTGATAATTCTCAGGGGTAAAGGGGTGAGAGGAGTACAGGAAGAGACTGGACAAAAATCATATACCTATTGGTGAGGACAATGCGGGATGGGAGGTAAGGGTAGAGTGAGGGATGGGAGCGGGATAGAAATCTGAATAATAAAGATTTATTAAATAAGTAAGTAAGTAAGTAAATAAATAAATAAATAAATAAGAAATATCAATGATGACAGAATATCATCAATCTATTACCTCTGCATGTCCCCTACTGTGGATTGAGCCCACAACTCAGGCATGTGTCTTTACTGGGAATTGAACTATGACCTCCTGGTTCATCCATTGATCCTCAACACTGAGCAACATGGGCTGGACATACGTATTTTTTACTGTAAATCACAGATCAGAAAAAAATTTGTTTTATTGGATCATGTATTCTTTAATTAGGTGTTGGTAGACAAGGCAAAAGTTAGGTTACCATTGGAAATTAAATATTTACACCACCTTATGTTAAGCTCTACTAAACAGTTTTGAAACAGACAATGGATGAACAATCTTTTTACATCTTTCCTTGAGTCTTTTTAAGCTAGCCTGAGCTAACCCCCAGCACACACAACATAAGGTGTGATCTTTTAAAAATGGCTAGTCTCAGACAATGGGTAAATTAAGATTTCATTTTTTATTGAATCTATTGGAGTACATTTGTTAATAAAATTATAGCAATTTCAGGTATACAGTTCTATAATGTATCATCTGTATATTGTGTTGCATGTTAACCACCCCAAATAAGATTTTCATTTCTTCAACAAGTATATTGAATATCTCCTATGTACCAAGCACTGATCTAGTTTTCAGACACAACAAATAGAACACTCAAAATGAATACTTTCAATGCACTTACATTTGAGGAGAGGGGGGCATAAAAAAAGTAAAAAATAAACAAATATACACTTAGAATAATTACAAAGGCAGTGTTTATTAAAATACATCTCATTTTCATTTAACAGCTACCAGCTGTTATATAATACTAGTGGCCCAGTGCACAAAATTCGTGTACAGGAGACAGGGGTCCCTCAGCCCAGCCTACACCCTCTTCAATCTGGGACCCCTTGAGGGATGTCTGACTGCCCGTTTAGGCCCAATACCAATTGGGCCTAAACAGGCAGTTGGAGATCCCTTTCACAATCCAGGACTGCTGGTTCTGAACTGTTAACTTGCCTGCCTTCCTGGTTGCCCCTATCTGCTTCTGCCTGTCAGCCTGATCACCCCCTAACCCCTCCCCTGCCAGCCTGATTGATGCCTAACTGCTCCCCTGCTAGCCTGTTTGCCCCTAATTGCCCTCCCCTGCAGGCCTGGTCACCCTTAACTGACCTCCCATGCAGGCCTGGTCCTCCCAACTGTTCTCCTCTGCAAGCCTGGTCACTCCTAACTGCCCTCCCCTGCAGGTTTGATCGCCCTCAACTGCCCTCCTCTGCTTGCCATCTGGTGGTGACCATCTTGTGTCCACATGGGGGCAGGATCTTTGACCATATGGAGATAGCCATCTTGTGTGTTAGAGTGATGGTCAATCTGCATTTTACTCTTTTATTAGATAGGATAGAGGTCTGATGCACTGGTGGGGGCCAGCTGGTTTGCCCTGAAGGGTGTCCTGGATCAGGGTGGGGATTCCCTTGCAGCCTGGGCGAGGGACCTGTGGTGGTTTGCAGGCCAGCCACACCCCCCTGTGACCCAAGCAGAAGCCCTGGTATCTGGGATTTATTTATCTTCTATAATTGAAACTTTGTAGCCTTGAGTGGAGGCCTGGGTCTGCCAGGGTGTGTGGAAAGCTTGGCTTTCTCCATCACTGAGGAAACCCAAGCCTTCCTCCTGCTAGCTCCGTGGCCGCAGCCATATTGCTTGGTGTTAATTTACACACTTGCTCCTGATTGGCTGGTGGGAGTGGCTTGTGGGTGTAGCAGATTGATGGTTAATTTGCATTATACTCTTTTATTAGATAGGATGGCAGATAGTAATTATGCTAGGGAGAAAATGCAGGATCAAGAAGAGAGAAATTATGGGGAAGGGAATGGTTGCCCTTGTATAGGGGTAGTCAAGAAGGACCTTCTAACAAGGTGACATTGGACTCCCTGCTTCAAATGTACAGGGAAAGGGGAGGGAGCACACTATGCAGATAGCAGGGAAATGAGTTTTAGATAGACAGAATAGAAGATGCAAAAAGCCGTGGGGTGGGAGATTGCTTGGCATATTCAGAGAACACCTAGGAGGTCAGGTTGGCTAGGGCAGAATGATCTAAGCAGAGAACTGTGAATTTAGGAGATTTTAAGGTGTAGGTGATATTTAAAGCCATGAAACTAAATGAGATCACAAAAAAGAGCAAGTGTACATAAACAAAATAAGATGTTTAAAGAATAGGCCTTGGGGCCTTCAAAGTTTTACTAGTAGAGGTGAAGTAGATAAAGGACCAGCAATGGAGACTAAGAAGGAAGCTAGAGAGATAAAGGAAATCAACAGAGTCCTGATATCCTGGAATCAGGTGAAGTACGGTTTTTAAGGAAGAGGAAATGATCAATGAATCAAGTAGGATGAGAACCAGGAATTGATTAGTATTAGATTTAGCAATGAAAGAGGCATTGGTGACCTTGGCAAAAGTTGTATGATTCTTGTAGTTGGGATACAAGCCTGACTGAAGTTGGTTTCAGAGAGAATGAGAGGAAAACAATAGGAAATAATAAGAATAATCAATATAGAACTTTTGCTATGAAGAAAAGAAGAGAAACTCACTGGTAGCTGGAAGGGAAGTAAGATGGAGATTTTTTTAAGATAGGAGAAAATGTTTTTAAATAAGCTTTCTGTTTTTGAGATGGAAGAAATTATAGCTTGTTTATATGCTGGTTGGAAAGAAGCTATAGAAAGAGGGAAGTTGATGACACAGAAAAAAGAGGAGAGGATTGCTGGGAGAGTGTACTAGTATTTGAGTGGGTGACAGTGGAGGAGGTTTGTTGTGTTAGGTACACAGACAGTTCATTCTCAGAACTAGGAGGCAAGGCAGGATAAATGAGCACAGATGCAGGGAGGTGGGTAGATGTGTTGGTGGGTGCCTATGGACATTGTCTTCTAACTGCTTCTGTGTTGTTGTTTTTTTTATGAAGAAAGCAAGGACATCAGCTGAGAAGGAGGATGGAGAGAGATGTGATAAAATTTGGAAGACTAAGAGGTATGAAATAGTCACCTAGGAGACTGGGGAAATGAATAGATTAGAGGAATATAATAGAATAGCCTCCTTGAAGTTAATGGGCATTAATTTTTAGTGAGCACCTCCTCCTCTGAATTACAGTACTACTAGTCTCCATTATTCATTTGGCATGTGACATATATTCTTTATTATTGTTTATCTGGTACAAAGATGTACAGGTTTCAGTTCTGGTAATGAGAGATGGCTGGGAGTTTGGGGCTTCTTGTAGTGAATGATCAAACCACGGATAAGGTGTGATGAGAGCAATACAGAAGGTCTACAAACAGGAGCTGTGTATTGAAGGCTGTGATGCACTCACCATACCATCCCTACCCTCCTCAATACCAAGGCACTTATTCCCCCAGCTGCTGGCGCTGGTTGCCAGGAGAAACTAAGGATCTGAATTCCTCCAAGGATTTGGACTTTAGCTAAAGGTAGATGCCTTGTCCAGGCCATGCTTCTCTCTACTATTCCCATATCCAAAAGTAAGTAAAAGTGGCAATAGAAAGGCTTAGTTCCCTTACCTTAATTCGGACCATCTCTGAAGGCTGTCTGGGCCTCAGAACTCCCCAAGGGTTTGCTGAAGCTTCTGCTGTATTTGCCTCAGAGTTCAACTCTCTCTGCTCAATCCTGCTTTCTTTATTCTCTTACAGGTGTTCTACCTCAAAGTCTTCTTCCTGAGGAACTCGATCTATGACTATTGCTAGCAGAAGTGACTCTAGGAAGTGAACTTTAAAATGGGATATGGGGGTTGGATCACAAACCAGCAGCTAGTAATGACAATGGCATCATTGGTGATCAGTGGAGTATTCAATAGCTCCTAGCATGCTGTTACTGTGCAAAAGCTAAAACTTTCATCAGTGGAGACGTTAGGATGGGTAGCTGTAGAAGGTAATGAGGGCAATATCTCAGGCATTTGAGAGGTTTATAGGAATTTGTAATTACATGGAGTCAGGTGGCTATTGCTGGGGGCTATTACTGCATTAGAGAAACACAATACAAGGTGTGAAGGTGACTAATTACCAACCGGAGATGAGACAAACTGTGACTACCGTGAACATCACAGTCTAGCAGCATATAAGACACTAATCTGTAATCACAAGGCAGAAAAAGCAGAGGGTCAGGCTCAGGACTTATTTATAAAGGAAGGGAAATGGAGTTCCAGAGAAGGTGGAATTCTCATGGCAATTCTGCTATGCCAAAGTTAGGGCTTTGAATGGGAAGAAGTGGGACACTATGACTTAAAAGTTAGGACATCTGAGTCAATGAATTTGAAAATCACAAATTCTGAGATTCCCCTGAACACTTTGGACCTGAGGAAGAAGCTCACCCCATCCCTGCTAAAGACTTATGCTCCCTACTTGCTCAAAGACAACTCAGAGGCTTTTTCCCTTGCAAGATACATGCCCTGTTTAGGAAATACCTCCCCCTGCCCTGGCCACCAGAACAATAATTACAATTAACTCACAAAATAACTCATTCAGAAATGGGCTGAGACTACTAACTTTATTTCCTCAGGCAGGTATAGGATCTAGCCAACATATCAGCAGAAGCCTGGAGAGTATGTTTGGGTGCTGGATGAAGGGTGACAGAACATAAATTTTGGTAGGGAGAATTTATCATTATGGAAACACTCTTCATGAAACAGACTTAATGCCCAGGCAAAGACTATAGAGCACATTACTAACACACTGCTAGGTTGGTTCTTGGAGGCTTGGAGAAACTGATGGCATGATGAGTAAAATAGAAATAGCAGAACTTCCATGGCTGATGGTGAAAGAAGGAATCAAAAGACTCAGAGGAGTGGTTGGGAATAAGAATGCACTGAGTGGCCAGATTATTCTGATCTCTGAACGCATATATATCCTATATAATAAAAGGCTAATATGCAAATTGTCCCCTCGACCAGGAGTTTGACCAGCAGGCAGGCCAGCCAACTGCCCATGGCCCTCCCCCTGGCCAGGCCAGCCAGATCCCATCCATGCATGAATTCATGCACCAGGCTTCATACACACACACACACACACACACACACACACACAAATACACACATATACTGATATACTGAGTGGCCAGATTATTATGCATTCAGAGATCATAATAATCTGGCCACTCAGTGTATATGGGCAATAGTAAATAGTTTGGTTGATTGGTCAGGGCCTAGACAGAGAAATATTAGAAGATAGAGAATAGCAAGAACTAGGGAATTTAGGGATGGGCCTAACAGAGTAGGCACACATGTGAAGAGGTGGGTATCACATGTTAATACTACTATCCAGAAAACATCTACTCAAGAAGATATATTAATCAACCAAGTAAGTAGAGTGACCAGGCTAGCTGATACCAACCAGGTGCTACCATTGCCTACCTTAAAGCTGGCATAAATCAAGTGGCCCATGAACAGAGTAGGCTTGGTTGAAGGAATGGAAGCCATTCATGAGCCCAACCAAATGAACTCCTTCCCACTCTCCAAGGCTGATCTAGTTGCAGAATGTAAAACTTGCCCAGGGAGGGATCCAAGATGGCGGCATAGGCAAACACCTACACTGCTGCCTCGTACAACAATTTCAAAACTACAACTAAAAGAAAGAATGGACATCATCCAGAACCATAGGAAAGCTGGCTGAGTGGAAATTCTACAACTAGAGGGAAAGAGAGGGGCTCACAGAGACCCAGAGGAGCAGCAAAAAGGTATGGAGACGCGCGTGCGTGGACAGAGCGGGTGCCTGAGTACCTGGCTGGTTTTCTCTGGCGAGAGGGAAACAGAGACTCTCAATGGCATTGAACCCCTTATCTTACAACACTAAACCCCAGATCCAGCTGAAACTCATACGGGGGGAGTTTGGACTGTGAAAAGGGAGAAGTGCTTGGAAATTTAGGGCAGTCGCAAGAGATCAGAGGTCTGGTGGCTCACACAGTACTGCACGCAGAGGATCTACTGCTGATTGTGCTGCTGGCTTTCACCAGCAAGCGGGAGACAGACTCTCCCAACTGTGCCACTTTTGACTCCACTAAGCCCCTGTTTCGGGTGAAACCCTGGGGACCTAGACTCGTGTGGTCCTGGAGCGCAGGGGAGCAGGAGGGGCAGTGGTCTAGAGGCACTGCGGGTGCGTGAGCACAAGGACCACTCCAGCGATTACCCAGTCACGTGAGATTCAGGGGCCGTGGAGGGTGGGGCAAACTGCAAGGCAAGGTGGTCCCTTAAGCTCTGATACTCCACCCATCCCAAGCTCAACAGAGAGGCTTCTGCAGAGTTGCAAGTCTGGTATCATAAGGCTGAATCCAACACAGAAGTTCTCCCGGCATAGTGAAAGTGCTGAGACAAGGGAAGGGACACAAACAAAAGAAATGGAGGAAAACAAATGACTGGATATAGAGTTCAAAACCATGCTTATTAGGTTTTTCAAGAATATGCTAGAAAAGTTGGATAAAGTTAGCGAGAGCCAAGAGGAGATGAAAAAAGGACCAACTAGAGATGAAAAAGGACCAAAGAGAAATTAAACATACACTGACTGAAATAAAAAATATTATACAGAGTCCTAACAGCAGACTAGAGAAAGGCAAGAATCAAGTCAAAAATTTGAAATATAAAGCAGAAAACATTCAACTGGAAAAGCAAGAAGAGAAAAGAATCCAAAAAAGTGAAGATAATGTAAGGAGCCTCTGGGACAGCTTCAAGTGTACCAACACCAGAATTGTGGGGGTGCCAGAAGAAGAGAGAGAGCAAGATACTGAAAACCTATTTACAGAAATAATGACTGAAAACTTCCCACATCTGGTAAAAGAAATAGACTTACAAGTCCAGGAAGCACACAGAACCCCACATAAAAGGAATCCAAAGAGGACCACACCAAGACACGTCATAATTAAAATACCAAGAGCAAAAGACAAAGAGAGAATATTAAAAGCAGCAAGAGAAAAACAGTTCATTACCTAAAAGGGAGCACCAATATGACTGTCAGCTGATTTCTCAACAGAAATGATGCAGGCCAGACGGGAGTGGCAAGAAATATTCAATGTGATGAGTAGCAAGAACCTACAACCAAGAATAATCTATCCAGCAAAGCTATCATTCAGAATTGAAGGGCAGATAAAGAGCTTCACAGATAAGAAAAAGCTAAAAGAGTTCATAAACTCCAAACCAGTATTATATTAAATGTTGAAAGGTACTCTTTTAGAAGAGGAAGAAGAAAAAGGTAAAAGCCAAAAAATTATGAACAACAAATACATATCTATCAACAAGTGAATCTAAAAATTAAGTGAATTAAAAATTTGATCAACAGAATAAACTGGTGAATATAATAGAATCAGGAGCACAGAAAGGGAGTGGACTGATAATTCTCAGGGGGAAAGGG
>PVJN01032506.1:0-24144 GCA_004026805.1 Lasiurus borealis | reverse complement strand
CTGCCCTGCCTTGCAGGCCCAATACCCCCCCCCCAAATTCCAGTACCCCCAAACTGTCCTCCTCTGCAGGCATGATCGCTCCCAATTGCCCTCCCTTGCAGGCCTGGTCCCTCTCAATTGCTCTCCCCTGTTGGCCTGATTACACACAACTGCCCTCCCCTGCTGGCCATCTTGTGGTGGCCATCTTGTGTCCACACCGGGGAAGCCATCTTTGACCACATGGGGGCAGCCATCTTGTGTGTTGGGGTGATGATCAATGTTCATATTACTCTTTTATTAGCTAGGATGGGGAAAGGACCTAAATAGACACTTCCCCAAAGTGGACATACAGAAGGCCAAGAGACATATGAAGATATGCTCAAAGTCACTAATCATCAGTGATGCGAATTAAAACAACCTGACGTTGAGATGAAAATAACCTCAACCTCACAATTGAGATTAAAACAGTTCTCTCATCATTGATGTTTCTACTTCTCATCTCTCCCTTAATCTCTGAAATCAATAAAAATATATTTAAAAATAAAAAATAAATATGGTACTTCCATTTGACCCAGAAACCCCACTTCAGCAGGTGACTCGAGAAGGATTCCCAGTGTACAGGAGTCAGTGACATGGCATGTGGAATATTCAGCTTTAACAGGCAAAATAGCAGCCAACTGCTCTCAAAAACTAACTGGGCTGACAATACGAAAGGGGCCACATGCTAACCTGACAAACTCAGGAGAGGCCTGCAAGTTGGTCTTGCAAACTGAGAGACATGAAGTAACCACAAAGGATGGTCTGATATTAAACCTTAACTAAAAGCAGTTAGGGTGGGTAATTACATCCTAAGCTAGTATTGTGTGAATAAACAAATCATCTTTTCTATCAAAGAACAGTTTAGACAGCTGCTATTTTGGACTGCGCAGCTGCCATGTTGGCCACATGGCTTGCAGCTCCCCTGGGGGTCGCCATTTTGAAACAACAAAGGCCAAACCCTCCCTTTGAATTAGTCAATTGTGGAAGACTGTGTGCCTGAGTTCCAATCAAGAGAAAAGGACAAGTCCCGTTCATCAGGGAATATAAACCCCAGCAGCCCACCTGCTTGGTGTGCATGGGCTTCCAGACCATGTGTGCACACCCTTCTACGCGCAAGTAAACATGGTGGCCTTGCTGCCTGGATCCTGAGTGTGTTTTGTGTTCTACCGGGACCCCTGACTGGAGGGACTCACCTTATTTCTAACAGTATCTTCACTGGCAAGGTCAGCCTTTACCTTGACTGAGCCTGTCTGTCCTTTTGCATCTACAAAGAAAACTGATACCTGTCCCTGCTCCCGTGGAGTTTACATTCTAAATGATGGTGATGAAAAGGAATTTTTGGACTAGACCCTGGATTCTTTGTCCATCAGAGTTAAGGAATGAATCCACAGAGGGCAGTACATGGAGCAAAGGTGGAGATTTACTGAAGAATACGTTCAGACTCCCACGTGAGGAGAGGGAGAGAGTCCACAGCATGGGCTCCTGTGCCGGTGGTTTATAAAGGATGCAGTTCCTGTGCCCTGATGTCCCCTCTGACTGGTCAATACTCCTCTTCCCATTGGTTACTACTGTATAGTGACTTGAGGCCTCCCTGCTCTCCCTCCCTCCCTCCGGGCTTTACTCCTCCTTTATGTTGTAGGCACCTTTCCAGCGACCTCCAGTTCCCTTGTCCTGTGGAGATGTCACTGCTCCTGGCCGCCTTGTGTTACGGAGATTTACCTTTCCCCAGTCTGTGGTCCTGTATTTCCCCACGGGCCCCAATTCTAAAAATGCCCTAAACCTGCCTATATCCCCCCTAGCATTCCCGTTCCAGTGAAGAGAGAGTCGGGGTTGAGGAAAAGTGGAAATGTTGAATATGGAGGTGTGAGACCGATGGAGGGACTGGGAGTAGGGAAGAAAGCTGGGAGTCTTCCACACCTATGAGCCACTTAAAGCCCTCAAGCTGGATGCTTTCTGTAAGGTTGGTGCATATTTGCAAAAGCTTTTTAAAGCCCTCAAGCTGGATGCTTTCTGTAAGGTTGGTGCATATTTGCAAAAGCTTTTTAAAGCCCTCAAGCTGGATGCTTTCTGTAAGGTTGGTGCATATTTGCAAAAGCTTGGGAGAAACGGTGGAAGGACGCACTGAGAGACCAGAGAGAAAGGCTGAAAGGTCCAACTCTCCGCTGTTAGGTCTCTGGGAAGGTACCGGCAGGCTCTCCACGCCCATTGTAAAAAGGAAAGAGTAACACAGCCTTCAAAATGGCTCCGCCATGGCCACCTCCCGGCTTCGAGGAGCTGCCGTGACGCTGGATTTTCCAAGGTGGAAACGCAGCGTCCGCAAAGCCCGGGCTGAGGCCCGGACAGCCGCGCGGCTGGTGGGAAGTGTGGGAGCGGGCCGGCCACAGCCACTTCCGGCAGGGCGGGGCGACTTCCGGCCACCGTCTCGAGAGGCGGCAGGCGGAGCCCGGAGCGGCGTGCGCACTGGGGCGGCTCCGGAGGCCGCTCGGGGCGGAGGCGCGCAGCCATAGCCCCGCCCCCCGCTTGGGCTCCGCCCCTCGGTCCCACTTCCGCTGGGCGAGGCAGCCCGGCGTCGCCGTCGTGACTCGCGCCGGCCGTTTGCCGCATCACGGAAGATGGCGGCTGCGGCGTTGAGTTCCGGGGTGAGCGCCTCGAACCCGGGGTCTTCGGCGGCCTCGAGCGCGGTCCTGCAGGCCGCGGCCGGCATGTACGAGCAACTCAAGGGCGAGTGGAACCGCAAAAGCCCCAACCTCAGCAAGTGCGGGGAAGAGCTGGGCCGTCTCAAGGTAGGGGTGGCCGGGGCGCGACGAGGGTCTAAGCCCGAGCCGAGTGTCCGGGCGCGGGGTTAACCGCCCACGTCGGGGGTCAGATAGCGGGAGGGGTTCGGGGCAGCCCAAGTGCGGACTTGGAGGGGTGAAGACGTGAGGGGGCCTGGAACCGACCCAAAGCAGCCCACGTGCGGAGTGAGGGGTGGGCGGTGGAGGGTGGTCTGGGCACAGCCCGGGAGCGGGCAGAGTTGGGTGCCTGGAGGCCTGCCCGGCTGCAGTGGCGGGACGGGGTTCTCAGGCGCCGGGTTCCGGATGAGACCCAGTGAGAGGTGATGGGCTGTGCGGTCCAGACCAGACCAAGGTTGGTTCTGAGACACTGGGGTTAGGGATGCTTTTGTAGGGGGTGGGAGGCCAGCCGAGTTGTGAAGGCTGGACCAAACCTACAAAACAAAAAACAAAAAGTGTTAGAGACTAGAGTTCATGGTGCTTCAGATCAAGTGTTTTTGGGAAAGTAGAAATCCTGTGAGTTGGACCAAGTTTGAGTGGGGGTGTTGTCAGACAAGAAGTGAGGTGCGGGCTGGACTGGACTGGGAGGTTAGCATCCTCCCCCCCCTCCCTCCCTCGCTGGTGTGGATTGGGGCTGGGGGAGTAATCTGGGCTCAGCCCACAGAGTGTGGGAAAGGTCTGCAAGAACTGAGGGTGCTAGTGTTCCCCTCCGCCCCCCTATCCGCCACCATCACTTGGATTCCGTTGGGCCAGGCATGGATTTTGTCTCCTCACTCCCCAGTAGGGCTATTAATAATTGTAATGTGAGGCAATCCTGAATGAGCACTCAGGATTTGTGAGGATTGACTCCTTTAATGCTCATAACAACTTTATGAGTAAGCGATGATGATGAGTTACATTTCTAGATTGGGAAACCAACGTCTAAGAAAGGTAAGTAACCATTACTTGCATTGCCATCTCCTTCCCTTCCTTTTTCCCTTTCCATTCTTTCTTGTCAGCTGGTTCTGCTGGAGCTCAACTTCCTGCCAACCACAGGGACCAAACTGACCAAACAGCAGCTCATTCTGGCCCGTGAGTGTCACTGGAGTTGGTGGGGGGTAATGTGTTGGGGGTCGTAGCAGGAATAGTGTTGTGGTGGCCAGGAGAGAGACTCATTCAACTGAGAGCCTGCCCTGTCACCCACAGGTGATATACTGGAGATTGGGGCCCAGTGGAGTATCCTACGCAAGGACATCCCCTCCTTCGAGCGCTACATGGCCCAGCTCAAATGTTACTACTTCGATTACAAGTGAGGAGGGACTCTGCCTGATGGGGGTTGGAGGGGTTACATGGCAGCTCATTGATCCCTGGTGCTCTAGCTGGGGAACTTTCTCTGCACAGTTTCATCCCCAGAGACTGCAGGCTCAGGAGGTTAGCCTTAAGGCCCTGAGTCTCTCTGTTGGCCTCCATTCTGTCTCCCCGTCCATATTCCCACACTACATTTCCAGTCCCCAGTGTAGCCACCAATACCTTTCATATGCCCTGGCCCCAGCCTTAACCCCTTGGATCATTCCTCCTCCACCTCTCCCAGCCTGTGGCAGCCAGTAGGATCTTTGTGACTCTAAACCTAGACCATGTTGATGCCCTGCTTAGAACCTGTCATGGCTCTCCATAACCCTCAGACTCCAGGCCTCGTTTTTTCCTGTGGTCTCCAATGCAGTATCAGTATTCTTCCTAGCTGCCCCATCCCAGCCCTGACCCATCTGCCTGTGCTTCTCCTATCCCAGGCCTGTCTCTCCTGCTGGACTGGGAGCCTCCTAAAGGCAGAAGGGCCTTGATCACTGCTGTGTCCCAACTTTGCCTAGCATGGGACCAGGCCCAGGGGATGGATTCAGTGGATATATGTTGAATATAAAACAATGTTTTTATAGCTCAGTGGTGCCTGCATGGATTAAGAATTTGATATCAAAAGTCAGACAAACCAGAGTTTGAAACTGATTTTATCAATTCCCAATAATAAGATCTTGGACAAATGACCTTTCCTCCCTAAGCCTCAGGTCCCCCCTTAAAAT
The DNA here is from genome assembly GCA_004026805.1 of Lasiurus borealis. Classification (NCBI taxonomy): domain Eukaryota; kingdom Metazoa; phylum Chordata; class Mammalia; order Chiroptera; family Vespertilionidae; genus Lasiurus; species Lasiurus borealis. The sequence goes on along the minus strand of PVJN01032506.1, from coordinate 19,304 downwards.
CAAGGCTATGATTCTTAATATCATAATCATAACTAATACTTGCACAGTACTTTGGGGCCAGGTACTGTTCTAATCACTTTGTCTAGGTTAAATCATTTAATTCACTTAACCCTTCTTCATTTAACTCTCTTCTTGTGTAATGAGTACTGTAGTAATACCCATTTTACAGTTGGGGAAATTGAGGCTGAGTCACTTTACTAAAGTGAGGTCACTCACTTGGACCCATATGACTTGTGACTTCTTTGTACCTCTCTGGATATCAGTTTCATCTGAAAATCCAGGGCTCCATACCTCTCCAAGGGGACAGCATGAGACAGTCATAGTGGGTCCCTGGAACCTGGAGTGGGAGACACAGTAGGTACCTAAGTTCTTCTTACCTTGGTTCCCTCACCCTGGTTCACAGGGAACAGCTCCCTGAATCAGCGTACATGCACCAGCTCTTGGGCCTTAACCTCCTCTTCCTGCTGTCTCAGAACCGGGTGGCTGAGTTCCACACAGAGTTGGAGCGGCTGCCTGCCAAGGACATCCAGACCAATGTATACATCAAGCATCCTGTGTCCCTTGAGCAAGTGAGTCTGGAGAAAGGGGAAGGAAGGGCCTGGCTAAGGAGGGTGGTGCAAAGATAGACATTAGGGAGGGTTTCCTGGAGGAGAGGAGAGGGTTCACCCATCTTTCAGCCCATGGACTCATTTGTCCAACAGATATTGAGCACCAGCCATGTACCAGGCACTATAGTTGGTTTTCAGACTATACAGTGAACAAAACAAATAAAATCCCTGATCTGGAGAGCATAACATAAGGGTGGTCAGGGAGGTCTTGCTGAAAAGGTGAAATTTGAAAAAAGACTTGAGAGGAGTAAAGAACCCAGACATATGGACATCTAAAGGAACAGTGGTCCACGTAGCCTGGACCTTCGGCCAAAGGTTCCAAGGCAGAAACATGCCTGGTTGCCTAACTGAGGGGTAGCAAAAAGGACAGTGTTTCTAGAAAATGGTCAGCAGGGTGAGGGAAGAGCCTTAGTACCCAAGGTTAGGAAGTAGTTCCGAGAGCTGAGGACTCATGGGAGGATTTGGCTGTGGGGAGAGGTTGGGAGAGAGGACAGTTAAAGCAGGCAGCTCAGCTTGAGCTTGAGCAAAGGAGGAAGGGGCTTGTGATACATGCACCTCTGTTTCCTCCTGTGATTGGATAATAGATGACATTAGTACATACCAGCCCAGGGCAGGCTGTGTGTGTGTGTGTGTGTGTGTGTGTGTAAGTAAGTAAACAAGGGAGGCCTTTTTGGTAGAGCGGGTGCCTATTCTGCATGGGGAATGAGTGTTCTAGCAGAGTGGGACTTATGGTAGCCTCAGAGGGTAGGCTACTATGCTGCCTCTACCTCATTTTCTCATCCTCCCCACCCTTGGTCTCTGCAGTACCTAATGGAGGGCAGCTACAACAAGGTGTTCCTGGCCAAAGGCAACATCCCTGCGGAGAGTTATACCTTCTTCATCGACATCCTGCTTGACACTATCAGGTTCATGGGCAACCAGGGCCTTCGAATCTGGGGTCAGACAGCCCTTAACTGAATTCCATTCTGGCCACTTGTGCTCTGGGGAGACTGGGCACATCAGTTTTCTTTTTTCTTCTTTTTAAAAAAATACATTTTATTGATTTTTTACAGAGAGGAAAGAGAGGGATAGAGAGTTAGAAACATCTATGAGAGAGACATCAATCAACCAGCCGCCTCTTACACGCCCCCCACTGGGGATGTGCCCTTGACTGGAATCGAACGTAGGACCTTCCATTCCGCAGTCCGACGCTCTATCCACTGAGCCAAACTGGTTTCAGCAGTTTTCTTTTTCTATGCACTGGGACTGGACATGAAATTGTGGAAAACAGTCCTCATTTTGCCCTGGGCTGTTTTAGCAGTGTGCCTCTGCATTCCAGACCCAGAGCATTGATTTAGCACCGAGACAGTGCTCAGCTAACAGGGACCATGCTGCCTTTCTTAGGAGTGTTCCATGAGTCCTGCAGCCTCACCTCAGGTCACCTAAACTTTAAGCCTTTAGTTTCCACTTCTTTAAAATGGGGCCCTTAACCCCCCTAACCCTTTGGGGGTTGCTCTGTGCACAAGTGACATCACAGAGGAAGGTGGGGCATGACATTTACAAGTTTTTTGAGTAAAAGAGTGCACAGGTGGTGACAGAGTATCAGATTGAGAGGGTTTCCATTCCTCGGGTGGCAAAGCAAACCCCAGAAGGTGGTGAAGGAGTGAGGATGGCAGTTTCATGGATTTGGGTTATTTTTAATTATGAAATAGTTTGACTCCAAAATTAAAGGAGTGAAAAGCGAGTGTCCATATACTGGCCTAAGAAGTAAAATACTTCAGAACAGGTGCACCCTCCCTGTCATCCCCACTCAACTCACCCCAAGCTAACCTCTTTTCCTGTTCCAATGACTCTGTGCCTTATAGTTTTTCTATTCAGTGTTGATTATGATACCTCTTGGCAAGGGTACAAGGAACCCCCTCAGGATTGGATCTAGAAATGGAGTGCAACACCCTTGTAGGTGGGTGTTGTTATGTGAAAAGACACCCTACATGGGAATCCCAGGCTGGCTTTCAGATAGCCCAAAGTCCTTGTGGCTAAGAGTGGAATTCAGAGTTTGAGCCAGGAAGACAGAGAGAGTGTGGCCCTGCCTTTGCCAGCTGTTCAAGCTTCTCCCTCTCTCCCTGAGCCTCCATTGGTTAAACAGGACAGGTAACAAACATATTCCAGTAGTCAGTACTGAATCAAAGGTCAGAACTTAACTCCTGTCAGATCACGGAGGACAGAGTCTGCAGTGCTGTCTGTGTTTAATAACTAGAACCTATCTTCCCCCAGAGATGAGATTGCTGGATGCATCGAGAAGGCCTACGAGAAAATCCTCTTTACTGAGGCCACCCGGATCCTCTTCTTCAACACACCCAAAAAGATGACAGACTATGCCAAAAAGGTGGCTGGGGTGCAAGGGGTCGTGGGGCCAAGGGGTGCACTTACTAATAGCTGTGAGGGTGGCCTGGAGGAACCTGGAGCAAGACTGCTCAAGGTTTAAAAATCCAGGTGTGTATCCTCAGGCAAGTCACCAAACTTCTCTGAACTTCAGTTTCCCTATCTGTAGAATGAGGCTAGAATTTAACATGTGGAATGAGCTTAGTATAGCATCTGGCACGAGGTGGAGGTGAAAACACAGCACATGTTGGCTGTTGTGCTTAACAGAATTCCTTGGAGGTTGTCGCTCTTCCCCACACAACTTTGTTTCCTTTGATTTCGGGTATTTATGGAGGAGCAGTGCCTCTGGACATGCTGGTACAGGGGGTGCAATGACCCTGGCTAGAAGAGGTGAAATTGACCTTGAGTGGTGGTAGCAGTTGATAGTTAGTGGGCCAAACACTGTTCTCAGCATTTTACAACTGTTGATTGAATTCTCGTAGCAGACATGAAGAGGAGTGTGATTAGGGTCCTAGTCTCAAACCTGGAGAAACTGAGGCACAGAGAAGTGGAGTACTTGCCTAGAGTTGTACGAGTAGATTATGGTTAGTAAAGCAAGCGAGGGCCTACGTGGGTAAGTGTGATCACCCCACCTGTCTTATCCCTCCCTTTCTGCAGCGAGGGTGGCTCCTGGGCCTCAACAACTACTACAGCTTTGCCAGCCAACAGCAGAAACCAGAAGATACCACCATCCCTTCCACGGAGCTGGCCAAACAGGTCATCGAGTATGCCCGGCAGCTGGAAATGATCGTCTGAGCCCAGCAGGCACTGAGTGGGGCAGAGCTTACATTATTGAAAGCAGTTGCATTGCAGGTTTTCCTCTAATAAAGCTGAATGGACATTCTCTCTCCTAAGTCTTTGTCTCCCTAGGTGGAATGGTGGGGAAACAAGTCCTCATCTCTGAAAAACTTGGAAGTTTGAGGGCCCTCAGGGTCAATCTTTGTCCAGTGGCCTTTGCAGAGGGTATCAAAACAAATGCCCACTGCAAGGTCCTGGTGGCAGTGTAGCCTGGAGGAACACAGGCCTTGGGTAGAGGAACTGTTGCACCTAGCTGTGGGCATGGGAGGGCCAGGCTAAGGTACCAGTTTTTTTTAGTGAAAGGAATGAAGTATCCCAATTTTTTCAACAAGTTTGCAATGAATTAAAACAATTTTTTTTTAATATGTGAAATGGAACCCTTGTATGGGGTACCACTTTGAGATCTTTTGGAACAAAAGGCACAGGCCCTGGCATGGACTTGTCTTGGTTCCCGACCTTCCTGAGCCAATGCTGGGACTGAAAACTACACTCCCAGCCTATGTTTCCTGCTTGGAAATTCTTAGTGTTTTAAGACTGAGTCCAAGTTCAGCTGGGCTATATGTGGCATTTTCAAGCCTTCCAGAGTCAGTTTCCCCAACTGTAAAATGGGAATGATTTGTGCTGAACCCTTGAGTTTGGCACGAGATCAGCTCAGAAATGGAGCTGATGGTATTATGGGGAATAAGACCACCTCACCCTGGGCCCCATCAGTCTGGACAGTGGATGAATGGAACTTCTATTACTGTTGCTGTGGGTCCAACCTATTTCTAGGATGTGGTGCCTGCATGGAGACTTCTGCCATGTCCCAACCCCACTCCTTCAACCTTTAGTAGGTGACTTGAACAGGCAGCTAGGCATCTGGTTGTTGGTTATTTTATTGTCAAGGAGGGGAAGGTAGAGGCCATTGAACAGACTACACTCAGTTGGAATGGGTGGCCTGCAAGTCGAAGTGCTCCAGCCCGGCTACCAGGGAGCCGGCCAACTTGATGGTGGCAACCCAGGATGGCTCGCTCAGGTGGTTGGTGGGCGTGCTCAGCCTAGGATGAAAGTAGATTCAGCAGAGTCTGGCTGTGTGGTGAGGCTTTTACCCCTTCTGGGCCTCACTTTCTCCATCTACATGAGGGACCATGTCTGAATATACTATAGGCAGTCTAGGGCAGGGCTATATCCAATTAAACTAAATAGGAAAGGGGCCTGAGATTTGGTGAATGTGACATCCCCCGCTTTCCCTAGCTGAGCTCCAAGGGGACCAGGGCAGAGGGTCTCCTAGTGATTCAGGATTCTCAGGAGCCAGGGTGACCAATCCTGAAATTCAGTGTTGGGGTAATTAGATGATAGTGTCTCCCCTGGATCTGAAGACTCAGGAGTAGTGTCTGCAGCACTAAAACTGGAACATCAGTGCCCGCTGGCAGTCAAAACCTTGGGTCTCAGAGTCAGAAGTTGCCAGAGGCTAATGGGAGGAGTGGCAGTCTGAGGGGGCTAGACCAGCATTTATATCCGTTTGTTTTCAGAAGATAATCATTTTCCCTCCCGTCCCTGAAGGGCTTGGAACATGACCCCTCTCGGTACTGTCAGGGACAGCATCAAGGCTGAGAAGACTGTCAGCTGGGACCAGCTTCCCTCCCTGATGGCTCCAAAGAGCAACAAAAGTAACAACAGGGCCAGGCGTCAGCTTGAAGGGCTGGGTACCAAAGGGCTGGGCCAACGTGTTCCTTCTTGGAGCCCAGGTGGGTTTGAGTTGCAGCTAGGGAAAAGGTCAAGGGTAACCTGGAGTCATGAGCGAAAGGGCTGAGTGGGACTCTATCCAAAGAAGTTGGGTTTGGACTTAAAAGGGCTATACCCTCCGCTCCCTAACTCTCCACTTTCCCTCCCTAACCCCCTACCTGCCCTCACCAGGCAGACACGTTGCGTGGCAGGCGGCGATGGCGTGGCTGGTGGCGGCAGTAACACTTGCAGGGGCAAGAATTAAGCACCTGGAAGGGCGGCCAGTGGCGTCGGGCAGCAGTGTTAGCCGTCCCCGCCGGAGGAGGAGCTCCGCCGCCACCGCCTCCACCACCGCTGTCAGTCATGGTAGCTGCAGTCCGTTCACGAAGACCCTCTCCAGGTGCACCATCCTCACGGGTCGCGCCCCGGGCAGCGCGCGAGCCCTTGTTTCTGCGTGTGCGGGTTTTGATGGGCGCGGGCGCGGGCGCAGGTGGTGATGGCACGGCCTTAGTGGGAGCTGGAGCCGGGGATGGGGCTGGGACCTGGTCGGCAGCCAAGGCGAGGGGCGGGGCGGTAGCCTGGGCGGACTCCGAGAGGCCAGAGCCTGGGTTTGGTGGGAGCGCTGCGAACAGCGGCGTTGGCTGGAGAACCGGTGGCTGCGGCACGGGCTGCGGCGCCAGAGGCGGCGTGGGTGGTGGCGTGGGCGGCGGCGGAGGCGGTAGCAACTCCTGTTGGCCGGGAGGCCTGGGGCGCACCGGCTCTCCATTGGTGGGCGCTGGGAAGATGAACATAGGCGGTGCAAGCAGGACGGGCGCGGGCCTCCGGGGCCCGGGAGCTGGGTGCCTCTGCCCTGGCGGAGGCTGCAAGGAGCCCCAGGGACCCGAGAACGCGGCTGCGCGCCGTCTGGGGGCCCCGATGCCTCCGCCTGCCCCGTTGAAGCGGAAGTGGCGTTCAGGGCCATCGGGAGGGCTCACCCAGTCAAACTTGGGCTTCGAGCCTGGGAAGGTGGTGTAGGGAGGTGGCGGGAGGGCCCGGGCGTGGGACGCAGCAGGCACGGAGGGGGGTCCAGAACACCCCTCGCCGTCTCCATTACCGCCCTCTGCCTCCTGGGTCACCCGGGGCACCTCTCCAGGGGAGCGAGCGGCCCCAGGAGCCAGAGGCCCCTGCTTCAGGACCTCGGCGTAGGAGATGGCGCCCGAGGCCGTGGAGAAGAGCCCCCGGCCTCCGCTGCCCCCTAGCGAGACCTTGGCGACTAAGGAGCTCGATGCTGCCGCGGGGGGCAGAGGAGGCCCCGACTTGAAGGTGACTTTGCACAGCAGACTCAGGCCGGACTCGGAGGCCGCAGGCCGGGCCGTTTCGCCCTCGCCGGCTTGGGCGGGCGCTGCTCCTCCGGCCCTGCCGGCGGCCTGGCGCTCGCTGCCGCGCGGGGCCTGGCTTTCCGCGGGGGCCGCGGCAGGGGGGGCCGGAGCAGGGCTTGCTTTGTGGTCCGGCGTCTGCTGGTCGGAAGGCGGCGGCGGGGACGGCTTCCGCGGCTCCGAGGATGGCGGCATCAGGGACGGGGCCCTCGGGGCGGGGTCGGGGTCCTCTTCGGCCCGCGGCGGCGGCGGCGGCGGCGGCGGCAGGGAGCGGAGGCTCGGCGGGTCGCCCTGGCCGCGGTGGCTGGCTTCCAGTAGACCACGGATCCGAGGCATCGGAGTGCCCGTGGGTTTTCGCCACTTAGACGGCGTGGGCAACAGGGTCCCCACGGGGGGTGGGGACGGTGTGGAGACCGCGGCCGCAGCCGTCTCCTCTGAAGGGGGCATCACTGGCGAGGGCAATTCTAAGGGCAGGGGCAGGGGCGAGGGTGAGGCCTGGGGCTCCGGGGGTACCAGGAGTCCCTGGGGCGCTGAGCTGCTGGGGAACCAGACGCCCAGCCCGCGAGCCAGGCGTACGGCCGGGGAAGAGGGGGTCACCTCGGGCTCCGCCAAGGATGTCCGGCGGGCGTCGGAGGAGCGGTCCGAGGCCTGCTCTTTTCGGGAGCCCCCGCCCGCGGACGGCTCCGACTGCACGTTCCCCATTTCTGGCGGAGGTCGCAGACTGTGGTCGGAAAAACTGGCGCCAGTCAGTCTGCCAGGTCTGTGCGGACCCGACGGGACTGGCTGTGCCCGGTCCACCCAGGCCCCCGTGTCTGCGCATTCGCTCACGCCTTCGTCCTCCTGGCCCCGCCCGCTGCGGTCCACACACAGGCTCCACCCTCAGTCTCACGCCGGGGCTGCTCCCTCCGATCACATCCCTACACTGGGGCCACCTCCTCGGCCTTTAGGCTCCAAGACACAGGTCTTGCCCGTTTTCCTCTCTCAGCCACATCATTCCTGAGGCTTGTGCTCAGTAGCCCAGAAGGTCTACGGGTTCAAGCTTCTCTCCCGGCACCGCGTAACCTCACCCCCAATTGTCAGGAAACAGGGCCTCCTCAACACCTACTCAGGTCTTGCCGCGCCTCCACCTAACCCATCCCGGGTGTTCTAGTAATGCTCAGCTCTCGTCCTCACCTCCAATCCTCTGATCTCTCTCTATCTCTCTGTGGATCTTTGGCGGCCTGCCTTCTACCCACGCCGCGGCGGGGCTTCAGGCTTCGCGCCTAAACTCTGCCCGGCTCGGGTTCTACCGCAGCCTCAACGCTCAGGCCCCACCCCTTCCCCCAAATCCCGCCCTTGGCTCCTCCGCCCGGAGGGTCCCGCTCACCGATTTCTCCTGCCCACCAAAGCTCACACCACGGCCCCCTGGGCCCAGGGCAGGGCGGGGAACTGCCGTAGAAGAAAATAACCGAAAAGAACGGGGATGCGGGTGAAGGCAAGTGGGCGAGACAGCTAGGGCGGACCCCGAGGTCTAGGCCCCGCCCCCTGGCTCGAGGCCACGCCCTCCTGTTAGACAGCTGGAAACTGGCCTCTTAGGAACCTGGATCTCCCTTGGAAATACTCCGGGGTCTTCTTCCTTACTCCCAGGCCTCGGCGTTCCAAGCCCCGCCCCTTTAGAGCCTTCTCCTCGGCCCCGCCCCTTTACAATGCCCCGCCCTCCCCTTCGTCCCTCTGCCTAAGGCCCGCCCCTTAGGGACTCGGCCAGGTAGCTCCTCTCTTGGGTCTCTCCTGCGCGCCCCTTCCCCAAAACAATTTACTCCTAAACTCCCAAGACCCTCTCTGTCCATCGCCTGCGCAGAAGGCCCATCCACCAGGGACCGGCCCTTCTCCATGACGTACTCACTTGTCGGTGCGTTGGGCGTCCTGTCTCTCCTTTCCCGGTCCCTCGGACCTCGCCCCCTAGTGAATGCTGCCTTCTCGCCCCATACCTTTTGGACCGGCAGGCACTTAGCCCCTTCCGTCTAGTACCCAAAGCGTAGACCCTCTCCTCTTTAGAACGCTGAGGCCGGGCCATGTCCCGGACCCCTTCCCCACATCCTTAGGCGCTCATGGGTGGGAAAGTAGGGTATCCTCTCTGGATCCTGAGAAAATGGGGGCTGGGGGGCTGTTCCCTGGAGCGGGTGCCGGGCTCTAGGACCCAGCGGGCAAGTACTCCCGCCTTGCGTTTACACCACCCCAAGCCTCCCCTCCCCCCCTCCCCCCTCGCCCCGGCTCCCGGAGCCCGTCTCTAGCGCCGCCGGAGCAAGCGAGGAAGCCGGAGCGAAAAGGAGGAGGAGGAGGAGGCCACGTCGCCGCCGCCGCTCGGAGCCCGGCCCGGAGCCTCCCAGGCAGGTGCCGAGGAGGGTGAGGGGGCGAGGGCTGCGCTGGTGCGGGGACGACCTGCCCCGCGTTGCGCCTCCTGCCCACCGGGGCGTCCCCAGATCCCGGCTGGAAGAACAAGGGGGTGGGGGCGCCTAAACTGTGCGGCAGCCATTTGGGGTAGCAGTCTCCATTTGGGGGGCCTGGACTTCCTCCGAGGATGCTCCATTCATAAAATTCTGTACAGGACCCCCACCACTGAGGAGCTGGGGGACGCCTCCTCCTGGGAAACGTGTGGGGAGCACAGAGCACCCAGAAATCCCGGCGTCCCTTCGAAGCGAGGCCCTGCAGGGGACCCCTGCCCTTTTCCCTGCTTCACCTGTTGTCGCGGGAGGCGGGCGGACAAAGGAAGCAGTGTCACGTGACTGCTCATTCACAAAATCCCATCCCATTGAGAAAAGGGGGCTGGGGGCGCTGGCGGCGCTGGGCCGCCCCTTCCCCCGTGGATGGGCCGGGGAAACCGGCAGCCCGCTGGTGGGGGAAAGGGCCAGAGTTCGTTGCATAGTCCCTGAGCCTGGCACCCAGGGGCCCCGCACTAGGTGGTAGCGAGGGGCTGAACGGCCGCCCGAATACTGGGCTGAGGGCTAGGTCTCCTGAGCCGGGGGGCGGGGTAAGATGGTTTTGAAGGATGCTGGGGCGGGGAGAAGGAGAGAGATCAACTGCCACCCCCCTTCCCCCGCCAATTTCTCCCCTTTTCCTTCCCGCGGCTGGGTCCTGAGGGTGCAGGCTTGTGTTTGTTTTGTTTTGTTTTGTTTTGTGAATGAAATGCTCTCTGGATGTGTCTCCGTCGCCGGTTTCTGGCTTCCTCTGCCTCCATCTCCCTGTCGGCCTCTTTCTGGTCATTTCTGGTTCTCTCCCTGACCGTCTCCCGTTGCTGGGTGACTCAGTGAACTTTGCATCCGGTCTCATTCATAAATGCGGGAAGGGGGAGGGGGCGGGGAGAGTCCAGTGGCCCAGCGGCAAGGTGCAGAGCAGTGAAGCGGGGACTGGAGCGGACTTGATGGGCTCTAAGAAAATACGTATGCGCAGGCACCCAGCTGTGAGGGGGAAGGATGGGTGGGGCTGTGGGTATGAGTAGGAGAGGAGAGAAGGCAGGAGATGGAGTTGATGGGTATGAGCAGGAGGGGGAAGGGCAGTGGAAACCCAAGGCTGTGGGGGTTCGGATGGGAAAGATGGGGAGAGGGAGAAAAGGGTACGGAAAGAAAAGGTAGATACAGAGGAGGTAGGGATGGGAGAAAAGAGATGGTGTGAGGAAAGGAGCCATGCTGGAAGAAAGGGGTAGGGAGAGACGGTGGGTATGGGGAAGAAGGTGGAAATGCTGTCAAAGGTGAAAGTTGGACGGATCCAGATGTGAGAAATGAAGAGGGGAGATGAAGGGTTCGTGAGACATCAAATGTGAGAACAGGATTGGAGTTCACTGACCATGTTGTCCCTGTCCCCCCACCTCCAGGTACATGGTTCGGGTCCGAGCTGTGGTGATGGCCCGAGATGACTCCAGTGGGGGCTGGCTGCCTGTGGGGGGCGGGGGCCTCAGCCAGGTGAGCTTATATCGGGTCCAAGGGGCCAGGCCCGAGGGGGGGACCCGCCAGGGGCACTACGTCATCCACGGGGAGCGACTACGGGACCAGAAAGTGAGCCACCCTGGGGCACGGGACTAGGGTGGGGGCCTGGGAAAATAGGGAAATGGGCCTGGGGTGCAGAGGTGCGGTCAGGTCATCTCCAAGCCTGGGAATCAGACCTGAGTGTGGGATAGAGTTTGGAAGTGAATATCTGTCCTCTGGATAAAAGTTGGGAGTTTCGGGAACATTTGGGTATTTTGGCAGGTCTTGTCCACTGCCATTGCCTGATGGACTATCATGGCAGCCTCCTCACTGCTCCCCTTGCCCTGCTCCCTCCCCCACCTCAGTGTGTACCACAGGGGCTCTGTTAACACATCACTCAGATCACATCCTTCCTCTGCTTAGAACCTCTCACTGCTCCATCTTGTCCAGAGTCCTCACCGCAATGCCCGACACTCTTGGCCCCTGTCTGCCCTAAATACATGGAGGCCGTTGGTGGGGGACTATCTGGAAATGTCAGATAGGGCTTACAACTCTATTTTTGGTTCAGCAGGCACATTCTGAGCTGTTTGGCATGATAGGGAAGAACAGTGTTAAAGTTTCCGTTGGGGGTGTAGTAGAAAAATCTGGGTGGTTTGCAAAAGCTTGGGGGAAAGTTTGCATTTCAGGGGAGGGGTCAGAAGGAACAACGCATGGGGATTTGAATGGTGTGAAGGGATATAATGATGTTGGGCAAGGATATAAGGGATTATCTAGGGTGTTGACCCGCATGTGTTGGGGAATCTGGAAGTTTGATAAGAATTTGGAGGGTAGTGTTTTGGGAGATTATTGGGGCATTGAGAGGGAATTAGCAGTAATATTTTGAAGAGTCTAATTAAGTTTTGGGAATACTATTGAGTCAGAAGGAGGGATATTTGATTATCAGAAGTGGACTAATTAGTTTTTGAGGCATTTGATAAGATTTGGGATTCCTATCGGGATATCAGAGGGGGGATATTGGAAAAAGGGATCAGGGAGCTTGGGGGAAATATTGGAGTATCAGACGTCTGCTCAATAAAATTGGGGAGAAATATTGGTCAGGGTTCACGGGTACACCTGGATAGAGAAATGAGGTTTAGGGGTGTGCAGAGAGGCTGGGGGTGGGGTAGAAGTCCTACCCATGGCTAGATGGAGGTGTCTAACCTGCTTCTCCCGCACTCAGACCACCTTGGAGTGTACGCTGAGGCCAGGCTTGGTTTACAACAAGGTGAACCCCATCTTCCATCACTGGAGCTTGGGTGACTGCAAGTTTGGGCTGACATTTCAGAGTCCTGCAGAAGCTGATGAGTTTCAGAGGAGCCTGCTGGCAGCACTGGCGGCACTGGGTCAAGGTGAGTGGTACAGGTGGTGGGCACTGGGGGCTGGGGGTTGGAGGGGGAGAAGCTGGGGTACCTGGAACTCATTCTCTGCTTTTCTCCCTGTCCCAGGCTCACTCACTCCTTCCTCCTCTTCTTCCTCCTCCCCTTCCCAGGACACTGCAGAGACCCCCTGCCCTCTGACGGTGAGTTTCCAGGACGATCTCTGCTGGAAGGGGTTTATTTCTGTTCTGCAACCATTATTGAGCACCTATTGTGTATAAGGCATCATGCCACAAGCTAGGGACAGAAATTTGAGCCCAAACTATCAGGTCAATTCTATCCAATTATTCTAGTTTCTATTCTGTCATGATAGAACATATTCACACATTCATTCAAGGGTATTTATTAAGCAACTTTAATTAGCAGTGTTTTAGACTCTGGGGATACATCACTGTACAAAACAAAGTCCTTTTCCTCATGGAACTTCTCATCTAGTGTGGAAAGGCCAGATTTTTTTTAAGATAAATTATAAAATAAATAAATATTAAAGGTAAATGTATGAACAGATTAATGACAAGTTCATCCTTTTAGTGTCTCAGGGTACAAACCTTGAAGTCAACCTCGACTCCTCTCCTTTTTTATGCCTCTGTTGGCAAATACTGGCTTCATTTCAAAATGATCACACTCTGCCTCCAATCTGTTAACTCATCTCCCAACTAGACCATCCCACCAGCTTCTCATTGTCAACACCTTCACCTCCACCACACCCCCCAAAAAAAGAAATAAATCTCTTCCTGAACACTACCAGAGGAACCCTATTGATATCTAAGTCAGATTATGGCCACCCCTCACTCAGAACCCTCCCCAGGGCTCCATCTCACTCAGGGCAAAGGACTAAGTCCTTACAGTGGTATACAAAATCCCACACCATCTGGCCCCCTTTTTTCCCTCCCTCTTCCTCACTCTGCTTCAGCCACACTGATTGCCTCACTATTACTCCAAAATATTAGGCACATTTCTGTCTCAGGGCCTTTGCTAAATTTCCACATGGCTCATTTATCTATATTTTTTTTAGGGCTTTACACATATCACCTTCTCACTGAGGCCCTCCCTGAGGACCCTGTTAAATTACAATATCCTAATGTTCTTTATTCTGTTCTAATTTTCCCCCAGCTTTTAAAATACTGTACTTATTTTCTTTCCCAATAGACAATTTTCTTATCTTTTAATTTACTGTCATTTTCCCATGCTAGAATGTCAGCTCCTGGGGGGCGGGCAAAGATCTTTTGTTGTTTTCTTGCAGCATCTCTAAGGCTTAAAACAGGGCCCGGTAGAGATACAATAAGTGTGCAGTAAAGGTGTGTCAAGTAAATGTATTGAATCAATAAATGCCCAGAATGTCCAATGTGATTTGGCACTTGCTGGGAACAGTGGGAGTTGCTTGAGAACACTGAGGAACAAAACTGGTTCTCTGGCCCTCGCCAGCTTGGCTCAGTGGATAAGGCATCTGCCTGTGGACTGAAGGGTCCTGGGTTTGATTCTGATCAACCCAGATGCATGGTTTCGGGCTTGATCCCCAGCAGGGGGCGTGAGGAGGCAGCTAATCAATGATTCTCATCATTGATGTTTCTCTCTCTCTCTCTGAAATCAATAAAAATATATTTACACACACACACACACACACACACACACACACACACGGAAAACTGGTTCTCTGGGCAGACCAGGGGACCTCCCAGTGTAATGGATTCAGGTGGGTCTACAAAAAACACATAGACAGTTCTCAATTATTGAGCGCTTACTCAAGAAATATGGCGTGCCTTTCGTGCTTCATCTCACATCCCTACAAAAGCCTATGTGAGCCTGGCATGTCGTCGGTGTTCAGTGAATGGCTATTGAAGATAGTAAACAGATGACATAGGAATGATTCCCAAGTTACAAAGAGGAAACTGAGGGTCCGAAAAGTGATGTTTCAGCTTGTAAAGGACAGAGCTTGGTCTGGGTGGGAAAGAAGGAATTCTGGGTGAGTGAAACTGCCCCAATAAAGGTGTGGTGTTGAGCATGAGGCAGGAAGGCAGCTGGCTGGCCAAGGGAGGCTTCTGAGAGGAGAGAAAGATGATTTGATGTTATGTAGGTTCATGAGCTGAGCAGGTAAGAAGTGGGGGCAGGACGGGGGGTAAGGGGGTAAATAACAATAACTAGCTCTTCAAATATCACTTCTAACTCTTCCTGAACTTCAGGCATGCGTTATGCCTTTTACAGTGGCACCTGACCACAGCCTTAAGAATAGACACTATTATAACCTTAATTATACAGAGGAAGAAATTGAGGCTCAAAGAGATTAGCTCATTTGCTGGAGGTCACACAGCTAGTCAGAGGGGGCGGGTGATTTGAACCCAAGCCTAGCTGGCCACAAAGCCCTCGCTGGAGAGGAGGGGTCTATGTGAGGGCATCAGCTGGGTTGTGCCTATCTGGCTCTGAGGCTGCCAATCTCCCCCAGTCCCACGTGGACAGCGACTCCTCCTCCAGTCACAGCCGCCAGGAGACCCCGCCCACCATCACTGCAGCGGCCGCCCAGGTCACCGAGGAGTCAGCTTCCAGCTTCGGGCCAGCCACGCCCCCCCAGCCCCGATGCTCCTCCACTCAGGTGCGCCCTTCAATCCCCAGCAGAAAGTCTGGGGCACTTCAGTAGGCAGGAACTGAGGCTGCAGAGGGGCAAGAAACCACAGACACTCTCGGGATGGTGGGATCGGGGTGGAATTTGGAAGTCTGGGACCCTTGGAGGGTTGCCTGAGGGTTTCTAGCATCTCCTGCGCTCCTGGAAATTAGTTCTGAATTCCAGACGGGTTTGGTGGACGGCTTGGGCAATGGATTCTTCTAGTATGGATTTTGAGAGAGCACAGGGCGGGAGGGAGCCTGGACTGCTGGGCCCTGAGGGTGTGGGCTTGGTGCCTGGATTCTTCTGTCTGTCCCTAGATTTCCTCTGACCCTGGGCGAGGAGAGGGCTAGGGGTTTGGAAGGCTGCTGGACTCAGGCCACGGGGTCCCAGGACAGGATCCTCGGATGAATGAGGCCCGTGGCGAGGTCTTTGAATTCTCGGGTTTTCTGACACTAGGCTGGATTGTGATTGTGATGGGATGTCAGGGATCACACACCCCACTGATGGGTTCTCCTGTTTCTTCATCCCACAGAGCTATCCTCCGCTCCTACCGTTCACAGGATTTCCGGAGCCCCCAGAGCCCCTGGCCGGGGCAGGGGGGCTGGGCTGGGGCAGCCGCGGTTATGAGGATTACAGGCGCACCGGGCTGCCCTCGCCCCTCACCCTGTCCACCTGCGTTGTTCGCTTTGCCAAGACTGGCGCTTTGAGGGGTGCAGCCCTGGGGCCCCCAGCCGCCCTACCTGCCCCTCTCCCAGAGGCTGGACCTCCCGCACTAGCCAAGGCCTCCCCGGAGGCGGAGGAGGCTGCGCGCTGCATGCACTGCCGCGCGCTCTTCCGCCGCCGAGCAGATGGGCGCGGTGGCCGCTGTGCCGAGGCCCCGGACCCGGGTCAGCTGCTGGTGCGCCGTCTCAGCTGCCTGTGGTGCGCTGAGAGCTTGCTCTACCATTGCCTGTCGGATGCAGAGGGCGACTTCTCGGACCCGTGCGCCTGCGAGCCGGGCCACCCACGTCCTGTTGCACGCTGGGCTGCGCTGGCCGCACTCTCCCTGGCGGTGCCCTGCCTCTGCTGCTATGCGCCCCTGCGCGCCTGCCACTGGGTTGCAGCACGATGTGGCTGCGCGGGCTGCGGAGGTCGCCACGAGGAGGCTGTGCGGTGAGGATGGCCTGGTGGACCCGTGCTTGAGGGTCCAGGACCCCCGGGCTCCATGTGGAACCCACATCTAAACTTAGGCACACCTGGAACTTGAAGCTCGCGTTTAGATTGAGAGACCCAGACCTGGAACCTGGACTCCAAATCTAGGATGGAGGGATCCGGGCCCAGCTTCATTGAGCTTTCTGCCTAAGAGGTCCCAGGCATCCCGAGTTCCGGCTTCCTTATCCTGCTGTGCCCCTCCCCCCAAGACCCAGACTGAGGCGACTCCAGTCATCCCCAGCCGCTCCACCTCAGGGCACACAGGTCCCTGAACCCTGACTGAACCCGCAGATTACAGCCCCAGAACCCCCAGAACGAGTCAGGAGTTTCAAATACCTGACCCTGCCTGTATACAATTACTCCCAGATCTTGAGATCACAAGACCCAGAATCAACCCAAATGGTTCCTGAATGCTCATCTAAAACCTGGGGCACCCATATCTGAGGCGTTCTAGCCCTAGGACCCTTAAGACACAAAACCCTCTTAAGATGCCCTGGGTTCGAGGATACGCTCAAATAGATGTTCTCTGACCAAACTGGCTTGGGAGACCCAGCTCATAGCCACACCTCTTCCCCAGCCATCAGATTCCAAGATACTCCGGGAGCCAGAGATCAAAGACAGCTGCAGACATCCCCCAACCTCCCAGCCAATGTTTCCAGGAGCTTTGAATCTCATAGGACGCTGAGGTGCCTAGTACTTTCAGATTAGGACTGAAGGCCACCAATACCTTAGGACCCAAGACACTGGTGCCATATCCTCAGAGAGCACTCTGGGACTTAGATTTCAAGCCCCAGAATGTCCTGGAATCTTTGGCTTCTTTGTATCCACAGAGTCCCCTATCCTCTAAAGGCTGGAAGTCCAGCTCCCAGAGGATGGGGTGTTCATGACGACCCTGACCTCTGTCCCCTTGGTCCCCAGCCTAGAGTGACCCCAAGGTGCTTTAGGAGCACTGGATCCAAGACCCTAAGGTGCCACTGACCTTCCAAATTCAGGGCTCAAGCCTACACAGCATTGGGATTATCCCAGACCTGAGACCTGGATCCCTTCATACCGGAGTGAGATTTGATGTGCCCCAGAACCCCAGCACCCTCAGATCTGATTTCTTTGAACTCAAATCTCTCTCTCCTGATATTCCCTGTGATCTGCTGCCCCTTGAATTCTGCTATCCATAGGTCCTTGAGACCCCCAAGATCTCAGACTATTGAACTCTGGAATTCTAGTTCCAGAGTCATTCTCTTCCTTTGCCCCTTCTCTGCTTCCCTTCCCCTCCTCTCCCACCTCCCGCCCCCGCATGTTCCCAGCATGCCAGATAACTCTCTTTACCCTAGAGGGGCGAAAAAACCACCATTGTGAACTTATGTTTTTGGATTCTAGGACCACTGAGTTCCTCCACTCTCAGCATTTCCATAGATGATTGTGCAGGCTGTTCACTAACCAAAGGCACCTGGCTAAGGTGGGGAGTGGGCTGGATTCACACCACACTGCTCAGAGGAAGGCGTGCCTTGCTCTAAGTTGCACAAAGGCACCTTTGGGGCTAACTGGCTCTGCTGGTGTACACACACACTCTCCAGCCTTTCCCAAGCCTCATCTCGAGTCCTGGTCCTAGTCCAAGCTTTTAATGTTTCACCCTTCATTAACCCCTTCTCTTACATCTCGGGAGTTGAGGGTTGCTTCAGAAAGTTTGAAAGCCTGTTTCATGGCACCCTGAGACTCCTATTCAGGGGAAAGGAGATGCTAAAGTTTCTTTTTTGAGTGGAATGGCCTGAATAGGAGGGATGAGGGGATCGAGGTCTTGGAGCAATACCATCTTAAGTCAATATATGGGCTTGGGGCCTGCATCTAGAACGTGCACTTTCTTCAATACTTAGACTTGGGTGGCATGGTTCAAGGACTAGGTCAGGGGGACTAGAGAGAGCTTTCTGTCACTTCCTTTAAATGATTAACTGTTTCTTACATCTGAGAGATTCAGCTCTCCCAACCAGACTCTGGGATGGGTAAGAAAAAGAGGGTGTCCCTCTCATCCCCACTCTGCCCAGCTCTCATCACTGTTAGACCCACCAGAGCTGAGACAGAGGGACTGGGGGCTGGGGCACCCTGGATCCCACCCCCCCTCTCTGTACCTCCAGTCTCCTCCCTTCCGTGATGGGCAGGGGAAAGCTCCATTCTTAACCTACCTCGTTTTGGGGAGGGGTGGGACGGGGGACCAGAATGCTGTAAGGTGCTGTCGGATCTGCAGATGAAGCTGTGGGGGCTGGGGGAAAGTTCCCCCAACACCACCTGGTCAAGGTCTCCCAGTCCTGCGCCCTGATGATACCCACCTCTGATCCATGAATTCTCTTCATCGCCCCAAAATTGGGTGCATGGAGGGCTGATCTTGGGAGCCAGGAAGGCCTCACATCCTGGAGCCCCCAGGCCTAATCTCCCAGCTGCTTGCCCCTCAGATTGGATACTTGGCCCCTAGATTTAGGAGGGCACACTGACATTTATTTTCCTGATCTTGATTCCAAGCCAGTCTGTGACCTCAGTATTGTTACTGAAGTGGTGAGGGAGCCAAAGACGCAGCCTTGACATTGGAAGGGGGGACATGAGATATTCACTCCAAGAAATGTCTTCGACAAAGTCTCAGCCTGTGTTTTTATTTGCATTGACGTGCCCCATCCACTTACCTTCCTGAACTGTCAAACCAGTTTCCTACCCAATTCTCTTCTCCGTGTCCCTTAGTCCCAACCAGACTCTTAGCTGAGTTTATACATTCCACCAAATGCATGTATTGAACACCCATTATATGCCAAGTCCTGTTTTAGGCTCTCAAGAGAAAGCAGTGAACAGAACACAAAAATTTCCCAAAAGCTGCTTATGAACTTTATAGGGAATGACACAAATAAGTGACAAGTAAGAAATGATACGTTCTGTGGGGAAAACGTGGAGCTGGGGGATGAAGTCAGTGTTAGCCGGGTAATTAGGTTAGGCCGCACTGTGGAGCACCGCAATAGAGCCCTGAGGGAGTTATGCGATGTCTTCTGGAAGTAGAAGAGTCGGTGGAAGGCCCAGCAGGAGGAGCATGTCTGGCAAGTCAGGGACATTAAGGGATCTGCAGTATCTGGAGGGGAGAAAGCAAGGAGGAGGTTACTTAGGAGATGAGGGCGGGTCTGTGGGGACTTGCAAGCCTTTGCAAGGACTTTGGTGTTCACGCTGGGTGAGAGGGAGCTACAGAAAGGCTCCAAACATTGGGGGGGAGGATCGAGCTGTGACCTGACTTAGGTGTTCACAGGTTCCCTCTGGCTGCCTCTGGGGAA
>PVJN01032505.1:0-24098 GCA_004026805.1 Lasiurus borealis | reverse complement strand
ACTTTTTTATCCATACCAAAGATCTTATATGAATCAATTGGGAATATTAGTCTTGTTGTCTCATCTGGAAAAATCTAAGAAAACTTTACTCACATGTCTGCTATCACAGTGTTTTCCTTGTAACTGATTCTATAAGGCAAACTTTGTCTTCTGGAAGTTTCAAGGTAGTCAAAACTTTGTCTTCTGGAAGTTTTAAAAGGTAGAAACATGTAGTCCCACTTGTTTATTTTCCCCTTAGTTTCCATTGCCCTTGGATCTTTATCGGTAAAGATATTGCTACAACATATGTCTGATATTCTGGTACTTATGGAGCCTTCTAAGATTTTTATGGTTTCCCATCTTACATTTAAGTCCTTTATCCATTTTGAGTTTATTTTTGTGTATACTGTAAATTGGTAGTCTAATATTATTTTTTTGCACCTGTCCAATTTTCCCAACACCATTTATTGAAGAGACTGTCTTGACTCCATTGTATGCTCTTGCCTCCTTTGTCAAATATTGATAGGGCATAATAGCTTGGGTTGATTTATGGCTTCTCTGTTCTGTTCCATTGGTCTATATGTCTGTTCTTGTGCCAGTACCAGGCAGGTTTGAGGTTTTGAGAACAGTGGCTTTGTAATATAGCTTGATATCTGGTATTGTGAACCCTCCAACATTGTTCTATTTTCTCAATATTGCTGCAGCTAATTGTTGTTGTTGTTTTTTTAATTCCAGATGAATTTTTGGAGAGTTTCTGAGGGAAGCCAGTGCTTTCCCAATGTTGTCATAAGAGTGCACCAAGGAATGCAGAAGGCCATTGGACCTTGGACTTAGCAGGGCTGTGTTGAGATAATGGTGGCTTGAAGCAATTTCCTGACCTGATAGCCTCAAAGTAACATTTACTGATGTTTATTGACTTTAGAGATGATCTGTCTGCTACCTCTTTGCCATGTTTTATTGAGGGCAAGATGTGTATCTAAAAATGAATAAAAAGTGGACTGGCCAGAGTTTTGGTGTGTGGTCTTCATGAAGGAGACACCCCTGGCCCCCAGTGCATTCTAAATTCATATTTCTTGTATAGGATTTTCATTTGTGTATGGCCCCTTCCTTAGATTCTGAATCCTAGCCCTGTTGGTGGTGGCAAGTTTGTTCTAGGTCTTTGAAATATGCTGTTGGTATTTTAATGGAGATTGCTTTAAATCTATGTATTGCTTTTGGTAGCATGGACATTTTAATGATGTTGATTCTACCAATCCATGAACATGGTATATTCTTTTTTTTTAAATTAAATCTTTATTATTCAGATTATTACATTTGTGTCCCTTTTTTTCCCCTCCATAGCTCCCCTCCACCCAGCTCTCACCACCCCCTCTATCCTTACCTCCCCAGCATTGACCTCATCCATAGACGTATGACTTTTGTCCAGTCTCTCCCTGCACCGCCTCACCCCTTTCCCTCTGAGAATTATCAGTCCAAACCATTTCTGTGCCCCTGATTCTATTATATTCACCAGTTTATTCTGTTGATCAAATTTTTAATTCACTTAATTTTTAGATTCACTTGTTGATAGATATGTATTTGTTGTTCATAATTTTTTATCTTTTACCTTTTTCTTCTTCCTCTTCTAAAAGAGTACCTTTCAGCATTTCATATAATACTGGTTTGGAGTTGATGAACTTCTTTAGCTTTTTCTTCTCTGTGAAGATCTTTATCTGCCCTTCAATTCTGAATGATAGCTTTGCTGGATAGATTATTCTTGATTGTAGGTTCTTGCTATTCATCACATTTAATATTTCTTGCCACTCCCGTCTGGCCTACATTGTTTCTGTTGAGAAATCAACTGACAGTCATATAGGTGCTCCTTTGTTTTTCTCTTGCTGCTTTTAATATTCTCTCTTTGTCTTTTGCTCTTTGGTATTTTAATTATGATGTGTCTTGGTGTGGTCCTCTTTGGATTCCTTTTATATGGGGTTCTGTGTGCTTTCTGGACTTGTAAGTCTATTTCTTTTACCAGATGTGGGAAGTTTTCAGTCATTATTTCTTCAAATAGGTTTTTAGTATCTTGTTCTCTCTCTTCTTCTGGCACCCCCACAATTCTGATGTTGGTATGCTTGAATCTGTCCTAGAGGCTCCTTACATTATCTTTACATTTTTGGACTCTTTTTTCTTCTTGCTTTTCCAGTTGAGTGTTTTCCTGATTCTTTATATTTTAAATTTTTGACTTGATTCTTGCCTTTCTCTAGTCTGCTGTTAGGTCTATGTATATTATATTTTATTTCAGTCAGTGTATCTTTCATTTCCAGTTGGTCCTTTTTCATCTCTAGTTGGTCCTTTTTCATCTCCTTTTGTGTCTTGCTAAATTTATCCATCATTTCTAGAATATTCTTGAAAAAGGTTGTAACCGTGGTTTTGAACTCTATATCCAGTCATTTGTTTTCCTCCATTTCTTTTGTTTGTGATTTCTTCCTTTGTCTCTGCATTTTTACTATGCTGGCAGAACTTCTGTGTTGGAATCAGCCTTATGATACAAGACTTGCAAAACTGCAAAAGCCTTTCTGTTTAGTGTGGGATGGGTGGAGTCTCAGGGCTTAACAGACCACCTTGCCTTCCAGTTGGCCCTGCCCTCCATGGCCCCAGGTCTCATGCGACTCTGGGTAATAGCTGGAGTGGTCTCTGTGCATGCACGCAATGCCTCTAGACTGCAGCCTTTCCGTTTCCCCTGCGCTCTGGGACCATATGAGTCTGGCTCCCCAGGGTTTTGCCTGAAACTGGGGTTTAGTGGAATTAGAAATGGCACAGATGGGAGGCTCTGTCTGCCCACTCGTGAAAGCCAGCAGCACAATCAGCAGTCGGTCTTCTGCACACAGTGCTGTGCGTGTCACCAGACTTCTGCGTCTCCCCTGAATTTCTGTGTACTTCTCTCTTTTCACAGTCCAAACTCCCCTTCTATGAGTTTTGGTTGGATTTGGGTTTCAGTGCCGTAGGATAAGGGGTTCAATGCATTGGAGTCTCCTTCTACCTCCCGCCAGTAAAAGCCAGCCAGGTACTCCAGCACCCCCTCTCTCCATGTGCATGACTCTGTACCTCAGCTTTTTGCAGCTCCTCTGGGTCTCTGTGAGGCTCTCTCTTTCCTTCTAGTTGTAGAATTTCCACTCATCCAGCTTTCCTGTGGTTCTGGATGATGTCTGTTCTATCTTTTAGTTGTAGTTTTGAAATTGTTATGCGAGGCAGCAGTGTAGGTGTTTACCTATGTCACCATCTTGGATTTTCTCCTGAACATGGTATATTCTTCCATTTGTTTATACATCAAAATAAAAAGCCTCTGTGGGAGCCCCGTTCCATGTCCCACAAGTTCAGAGTTCCCGGTTCAGGGTTTAGGTTCTGAAGGAGGCCGCATGCAAATGAAAAGAGAGACTAGAAAATATTAATTTGGTGATATTGGGGGGCCAGGCAGGAGCCTTCCTTTAGTGCAGCGGTTTTCAACCTGTGGGTCACGACCCCTTTGGGCGGTCAAACAACCCTTTCACAGGGGTAGCTTAAGACTATTGGAAAACACATATTTCCCATGGTCTTAGGAACCAATACACTGCTTCTTGGTATAGAAAAATGTAGCAATGTAGTTTACTGTTGTTATATGAAAACTGTTGCCCATGCTACACCCTGATTCAAGACAAAATTTCATTTATTTGTAATTAGAAATAAATATTTCACAATATATAATTACATATTGTTTTTGTGATTAATCATTATGCTTTATGTTCAATTTATAACAATGAAAATACATCCTTCATATCAGATAATTTACATTACAGTTCATAACAGTAGCAAAATCACAGTTATGAAGTAGCAACAGAAATAATTTTATGGTTGGGGGTCACCACCACATGAGGAGCTGTCTTAAAGGGTCGTGGCATTAGGAAGGCTGAGAACCACTGCTCTAGTGGAAAGGACTACCATTTGCTCTGGCCTTTTTCTCCCTTTTATTAAGGCTTTGGGACACACCTCTAGCCTTTAGGCAGGAAATTACAAAACAGAAATTAACATGAAACAAACAGGTAGAGGCTGTTTCAGCTAACAATGTTTTCAACTAAACAGTGAGTGATTAGCTCTGTCTTTTCAGAGCAATTAAGGTTGACCAGCTTTCTGGTTTCCTGTTTACATCCATTGAGTGAGAACAATTTTTGGTTTCTGGCAGCTTCTTCACAGCTAAAGAAACCATCAACAAAACAAGGAAGCCCACTCTATGGAAAAACATATGTGCCAATGTTATCTCTGATAAGGGTTTAATATCCAACATTTACAAGGAACTCATACAACTTAACAAAAAGAAGATAAACAACAAAAAATTAGCAAAAGACCTAAATAGATACCTTTTGAAAAGTACAGAGAGAAGGCCAAGAGACATGAAAACATGCTCAAAGTCACTAATCATCTGAGAGATACAAATCAAAACAATAATGAGGTACCATCTCATACCTATCAGGATGGCTATCTCCAACAAATGACAAGTGCTGGAGAGGATGTGGAGAAAAAGGAACCTCTTGCACTGCTGGTGGGAATTCAGAATGATGCAACCATTGTGAAGTATAATATGAAGTTTCCTCAAAAAATTAAAAAATGGAATTTCCATTTGATCCATTAACCCCACTTCTAGGAAGGTATCCCCCCAAAAAAACAGAAACACCAGTCAGAAAGGATATATGCACCCCTATGTTCATAGCAGCACAATTTACAATAGCTAAGATTTGGAAACAGCCTAAGTGCCCATCATCAGATGAGTGGATTAGAAAATGGTACATCTACACAATGGAATTCTACGCTGCTTACAAAAGGAATTCTTACCATTTGCAACAGCGTGGATGGAACTAGAGTGCATTATGCTAAGTAAAATAAGTCAGTCAGAGAAAGATAAATATCACATGATCTCATTCATTTGTGGAATATAATGAACAACATAAACTGATGAACAAAAATAGAACCAGAGACATAGAAGCATTGATCAGACTGTACAACCTATGAGGAAAGGCATCAACCAAATGACTTGTATGCATGCATATGAGCAAAACCAATAGATGCAGTGACGGTTTGTGAATGGGGGAGGAGATGATGGGAGAGAGGCCAATGGGACTAAAAGGAGAGTCGTGTAATAATTTAAACAATAAAGAATTTAAAAATCCTATATAATAAAAGGCTAATATGCAAATATACCAAACTGTGGAACAATCAGAACAACTGAACAACTGAACAACTCGTTGCTATGACATGTGCTGACCATCAGGGGGCACGTGCAAAACATGGCAGGCATCAGTAGCAGGTAGCAGAGTGTGGAACATGGTGGGTATCAGTCACGGTGGGATGGTGGAGCAGGTGTGTGAGGATGCCAGAATAAGGTGGGGTGCCAGTTGCTGTCATTGGGGTGAGCCTCTGGTGGTTACTGAAAATTCTTTGCTCCCATTTGCTGCAGTCCCACCAGGTGCTCACACCTGCTTTCATCGCCAGCCCCACAAACACCTACTGCCAGCACTGGAGTGCTCCTCTGCCAGCACCTAGCACTAGTCCTGACCACTCCATGCAGTCAGCATCAGCAGGTATAAGCAGTAGCTGTCAGCCCCGATAGCCTCTCAGAGCTTCTCCACCTCTCCCTACTCCTCAGGGGCAATCAGAGCCAGCAACTGCCACTCACACCTAGTGCCAGTGCTGGAACTGCCACTCACACCCAGTGCCTGCTTCTAACACTCAGCGCTGTCAGTGGATGCAAGCCCCATGGCTGCTGATCCAGATTGGCCTGCTGGGCTTCTTTACTTCCCCCTGCTCCTGAGAGCCAATCGGGGCAGCAGCTGCCACCTGCATCTGCTGATGGTGCTGGCCTTGCCTCACACCCACGGCTGCTGCTGCTGACCCCAATAGCTCTGTGCTTACAGTAAGTGAGAGTGAGGATGGCACCATCAACATGTGGGAACAGCCACAGTGGGAGTTGGGCTGCCAGCAGACGGGGCCAGGTTGGGGTGTGGAGGATGAGCCGAGCCTGCCCCTATCCCCACTACAGCTTCACAGCCCACAGTTCCTTTCAAGGTGCACAAATTCATGCACTGGGCCCCTAGTAAATAAATAAAATGTAGAAACAGAAGTTGTCATTTCCCTTACAGATATTAAGTCACTTCCACATATTCTATTGGTTTAAACATAAACAAGCTCAATCCTCACTCTGCATCTGTAAGGAAAAGATAGTAAAAAACTTTCAGTTACTCCTGGCCATTGTTTACATTCCTCCTACGTTCATTGAACCATTCAGCCTCTCCCATGAAACCCTAAATTCTTGTCTAAATAAAGAAACTTATGATCTGAGGGGCTCCAAGTGTGGGTTAAACTTTTTTGATGCAGTTTACCAGACTTGAAAACTGTGAAGCAAAGCTGTCTTCCACACATAACATGCAATTATAAGATTTGGATAGGAAAATTTCATAGACATTCCCATTGAAAAAGGGGAAGGACAAGGACTACACATCTGTTACTAGTGCATAACATTTAGAGAAAACTCTGACTTATTCATGTCATTGATTTCTTGATTAAGCAGAACCTTGTTCCCTGGAAATACTTTGTTTTGGCAGTTGTCTTAGTTAGTTTGGGTTGCAATAACAAATCACCATAAACTGGGTAATTCATGAACAATAGGACTTTATTTCTCAGTTTTGGAGGTTGGTAATTTGAGAGTCAGGTGCCAGCATGGTCAAGTTCTGTTGAGAGCATCTTCCTGGTTGCAGATTGTTGACTTCTTACAGGCAGAAAAAGAGGAAGGGAACTCTCTTGCCTCTTTGTTTAAGGGCACTAATTCCACTCATGAGGGCTCTACCTTCACAATAAAATTACATGCCAATGCCTCATATCCAAATATTACAAACTACAAATTCTATTTAAAGTACTGCTATTATAGACTCCATGTATATGCCACCCCCAACTCCTCTGCAGAAATCTAATATTACAACCTTGCTAAATTAATTTATCAGTTTTAAACACCACCTTCTAGACTCATTAATATTTTTATACTGAATATAAATTGTGAGTAGATATTCTTACATTGATCCCAATTTTATGAGAAAAGTGCACAATATTTTCATTGAAGTAGTATGTTACCTATATGCTCTGAATAAGAGGGAGAAATTATCTTTTATACTTGCTGAAAGTTTTCTTGAAATTGGTGCTAAACATTGTCAATTTCTTTTTCTGCATCTATAAAAATAAACTTGTGATGTTTTTAAAATTCTGTAAATGTGGTAAATTAAATTATTATTATTTTTTTCTTGGACATCAAAGTTGCCTTCCTGGAAAAACTATTTGATCATGCATGGTGCATCATTATTTTAATATATTTTTGTATTTAATTTGATAATACTTTCTTCAGGAATTTTATGACTATGTTCTCTTGGGATATTAGTCCATATACATTTATTTTTTTAGAGTTCTTCTTGATTGACTTTTGTTTTTAGGTTCATTACAGCTTTATATATGAATTTGGGAAGTAGCCTCTTGGTTGTGAAAGAGTTGTAAGATTGATGTTATTTCTTTCTGCCATGAATATTTAATAGAATTTAGTTGTAAGGCCATTAAGGTCTAGAAATTATGTGTGTGTGTATGTGTGTGTGTGTGTGTTTGCATGTGCATGTGGGTTAACTCAATTCTTCACTAGATATAGGAAGATTCAGATAATCTGTTTCATCTTTACCAGTTTTGGCAGATTTTATTTCAAGGATTTTGCACATTCCTGCTAAATATATTGGAGTTAATTTATTAACACTATTCTGTTATTATTATTTTCATTTGTTAATATAGGTAGTAGTAATCCCTCTTTCAATATTGATATTTCCATTTTTTTACTTGATTATTCTAGTTAGAAATTTATTAATTTAAAAATATTTTAAAGATCCAGTTCATAGCATTCTTGATTTTTTCTATATTTATCTCTTATATTTGCTGGGTTATGCTTTTACTATACTAGTTTCATCCACTTACTTTGAATTTAGGTTTATTTTTAAAGGTTTTTAAGGTTGTGTTAGATTTTTGAGCTCAGCTCTTCTTTTTTTTTTTAAAATATTTTCATTTCAGGCTATGGGCTCTGTTTAGTTGCAGCCCACAATTTTTTATATCTTACATAATAAAGATAAACATGTAAATTGACCATACCTCTGCTATACTCACAGCCAATCAGAGTGAGTATGCAAATTAGAAGGCCACCCAGCTGCTACAGGCATGGAGTGGCCAGGCAGGGCAGGACGCATGCTCTGAGAGGGAGGGTGGGAGCAAAGGAATCTACAGGACTAGACTCTGGCCCCAACAAAGACAAGACTGCAGAGCTCCAGCGGGAGTCTGTAGCAAAGAAGAACACAGACTCTGGCCAGAGCAAAGGCCTGGGTCCCAGGTGTCAGAGGAAAACTGGTGCTGGAAGCCAAGGGAAAGAAGGCCTATTGCATGAATATCTTCATGCAATGGGCCTTTAGTCCTATATAATAAAAGGCCAGCAACCATAACAACATAATGACTGGAACGACTGATTGACCTGTTGCTATGTGGTGCATTGATGAGCTCTTAGGCTCTCCCCCCATCTAGCAGGCTCTGATCACTGGATGGCCAATGGGGAATCAAGGGAAAATTGGGGTGGTGGTGGGGCAGGGATGTGGACTGGTGATCAGGTGGAAGGTAGATCTCTTGGTTCCGTCTCCTGCCTCCTCCTCCCCGTCCCTCTTCCTATCCCCCACCGGCCTACAGGATCCTATCGCTGGATGGTGAACAGGGAACCATGGGAAATCGGTGTAGGTGGCAGCAGGGGCAGGGGTGCCTGGGACTGGGGACTGGTGAGTCGGTAGAAGATGCCCCTGATCATAGGCTAGGCCTAGAGACCCTACCTATGCACGATTTTGTGCACTGGGCCTCTAGTATATTGTATTTATTATAATTTACTTTTTATTTTATATTTTTCTTTCTATTTTGATGCTTATGCATTACTTAGATGTGTTGCTAAATTTCTAAAAGAATATGTAGGGGGAGGCTTTTACATATCTTCCTGATATTGGATTCTAATTTAGTTCTATTGCAGAGAATATACTCTGTAAAATGCCAATAATTTGACATTTACTACATATTGTTTTAAGAGTCAGGTCAGGGTTTCATTGGTAAATGAACCATGTGCACATATCTATTTGAAAATATTCTGTATTTTTTAGTTGATTACTAATCACTTATCTATAAATATTATTTAGTTCAAAGAGTTTAACAATATGGTTAAGCTAAATTATGTGTTTATTGATTATTTAGTTGTTCTGTCAATTGCTGAGAGAGGGGTGTTAAAATAGCCTGTTATAATTTGGAAACTACCAATATTATAAGGTTTTGCTTCATTTATTTTTAGGTTCCACTACTAGATACATACATATTTGTGATTATTGACTAGTTCATATGAATTGACTTTTTATTTTTAGAAAATGTTTCTTTTTATCTCTGCAAATAATTCTTATCCTGAAATATATTTTCTGATGTTAATACAGGTATTGCAGACTTCCATATTTTACTGTTGGCAATATATATATTTATTCTACTTATTGTTAAGTATATCTAAATTTTTAAAATTGATTTCAGAGAGGAAAGGAGAGTGAGAGAGAGATAGAAATATCAATGATGAGAAAGCATCATTGATTAACTGCCTCTTACACCCCTCCTAATGGAGATTGAGCCTGCAAACTTGGCATGTGCCTTTGACTGGAATTGAATCCAGGATTGTTCAGACAGGAGGCTGATGCTCTATCCACTGAGCAAAACCAACTAGAGCTGTATAACGTGTTTTTTTTTTAAATAATATTTTATTGATTTTTTACAGAGAGGAAGGGAGAGAGATAGAGAGTTAGAAACATCGATGAGAGAGAGACATCGATCAGCCGCCTCTGCACGCCCCCTACTGGGGATGTGCCTGCAACCAGGACACATGCCCTTGACCGGAATCGAACATGGGACCTTTCAGTCCGAAGGACGATGCTCTATCCACAGAGCAAAACCGGTTTCGGCTGTATAATGTTTTAATTGAAGTCTCTTGCACACAGTATGTAGTTGGATCTTACTTTTTTTTTTTTAACCTTTCTTGTAATATTTGCTTTTTGACTGGGTGTTTATGTAAAAACATGAAAAGTTGATGGCTCTAGAGTTGGATTTAGACCTATGATTTTATTGTTTCCCTTGATTTTTAGTCCTCTGTTTCTTTTTTCTGATTTCAGGTGAATAATTTCTATAGTTTAATAATTGCTGGGGTGTTTCCCAGCATCTAAAAGGGTTCTGGATCTGGAGAAGGAGCTTTGAATAAATTAATCAAGAGATAAGGCATGAAATATAAATTTGGAATACACGGGAGAGCCAGAGGAATCTTACCTACATTAACAAGTTCTATCTAATCTCTGGACCCAGGACTTTTTAGTCACACATTTTTGTCTATGTATAAAAAATTCCAACGAATATAGACACTGGGAGGTTGGGGTATGCCTGGGAGGGAGAGGGAGGGCGGGCAATGGGGAGATATGTATAACAAATTCCAACGAATAAAGCAGATAAACATATCAAAGGTAACTTTTGTAAACAGTAGGATTATCAGGTTGGGAAACTGTCTTTGGCTGTTCAGCTCTTTGACCAGCAGCAGTTAATTACATTCAGATTTTCAGGTTTGGGGAAATGCTTTCAGCTATTCTAGCAGTCAATAATATGTATCTTCACCAACTTTTGATGAACTTCTAGCATTTATGACCTGCTGGAATTAGTTCCCACAAATAATTCCTTATTATTATTATTATTATTATTATTATTATTATTTCTTTTTGCTATTATAGTGTTTATTTTTTTCTTTAATTTAATAAATTTTTATTGTTCAGATTATTACAGTTGTTCCTCTTTACTCCTCCCATAGCTTCCCTCCACCTGGTTCCCACCTCACTCTCTGCCCTTACCTCCCCCACACTGTCTTCATCCATAAGTGTATGATTTTTGTCCAGTCTCTTCCCACACCCCCACACCCCTTTCCCCCTGAGAATTGTCAATTCACTCCTTTTCTATGCCCCTAATTCTATTATATTCACCAGTTTATTCTGTTCATCAGATTTTTTTTATTCACTTGATTTTTAGATTCACTTGTTGATAGATATGTATTTGTTGTTCATAATTTTTATATTTATCTTTATCTTCTTCTTCCTCTTCTTAAAGAATACCTTTCAGCATTTCATATAATACTGGTTTGGTGTTGATGACTCCTTTAGCTTTTTTTTTTTTTTATCTGTGAAGCTCTTTATCTGCCCTTCAATTCTGAATGATAGCTTTTCAGGATAAAGTAATCTTGCTATTCATCACTTTGAATATTTCTCGCCACTCCTGTCTGGCCTGCATAGTTTCTGAATAGTTTCCTGACAATCATATAGGTGCTCCCTTGTAGGTAATTAACTGTTTTTCTCTTCCTGCTTTTAATATTCTCTGTTTGCCTTTTGCTCTTAGAATTTTAATTTTGATCCGTCTTGGTGTGATCCTCTTTGTATTCCTTTTGTTTGGGGTTCTGTGTGCTTCCTGGACTTGTTAGGCTCTTTCTTTTACCAAGGGGGGGAAGTTTTTGGTCATTATTACATCAAATAGGTTTTTAGTATCCTGCTCTCTCTCTTATTCTGGCACCCCCATAATTCAGATGTTGGTACACTTGAGGCTGTCCCAGAGGATCCTTACACTATCTTCTAATTTTTGTATTCCTTTTTTTTTTTGCTTTTCCAATTGAGTGTTTTTTGCTTCTTTGTATTTCAAATCTTTTACTTGATTCTTGCAGTCCTCTAGTCTGCTGTTAGGTCTCTGTATAATATATATATATATATATATATATATATATATATATATATATATAATTTCAGTCGATGTATGTTTAATTTCTGGTTGGTCCTTTTTCATATCTTCAAGAGCCTCACTAAATTTATCAGCCTTTTCTAGGAAATTCTTGAAAAATCTTATAACCGTGGTTTTGAACTCTATATCCAATTGTTTGTTTTCCTCCATTCCTTTCATTTGTAATCTGTTTCTTTGTCTCCACATTTTCACTGCCATGAGTTGGTAAAGTAGCTTTGTGTGGTAAGTGTCCTATAGAACCCAGTGGCACAACTTCCTCAGTTAGCTGAAGTGGACACTCTTGGTGCACCCCTTTGTGGACAGTGTGCACATCCTCTTTGTAGTTAAGTCTTGATGGTTGTTGGTATCACTGGAAGGAATTGACCTCCAGGCCAATTGGCTGTGAGGATCAGCTATGTGTACACTGTGAGAACCTCTGTGCTGGAGACAGACTTATGAGACAAGACTTGCAAAATTGCAAAAGCCTCTGTGCTCAGCTTGGTTGGGGCGGAGTCTCAGGGGGGAGCAGATAGCCTTGGCTTCTCATCAGTCCTGCACTATGAGGCCCCTGGGTCTCAGTGCCATTCAGTAATTGCTGCAAGCACCTCTGGGAGAAAGCCACCCTCATGTTTTGCCCGCTACCAGACAGTCCAGTTTTTCCCCGAATGAGTCTTTGTTTTCAGAGTCTCGCCCAGAACTGGAGATCAGCGCAGTTGGGAGCTTCCATCTCCCTCCCACTTGAGAAAGCCAGCCACACACTCAGTAGTTAGTCCTCTCCGTGCTCATGTCTCCCTACCTCAGCCTTTTGAGCCTCAGAGATGCAGCTCCTCTGAGTCTCAATGTGCTTTTCTCTTTCCTTCTAGTTGTAGAATTTACACTCAGCCAGCTTTCTTGTGGTTCTGGATGATGTCCATTTTGTCTTTTAATTGTAGTTTTGAAATTGTTGTACCAGGCAGTAGTTTAAGTGTTTATCTATGCCACCATCTTGGTTTCTCTCCCCTTTTTATTATTTATAAATATTTATGGTTGACCATATTATATGTTCCCCCTTTTACCCCCATAGCCCTCTCCTAGCCCTCTCTCCTCAAAGCCTTCAACACTCTATTGTGTGTGTTTATGGGTTATGCATATGAGTTAATTTTTAATTTGTCTATTTACTTCTTTGTCAAACTGTTAGCATGATTCTTCACTTAGAATGCTTAACATGAGAGCAACTTTAAATGGATGTTTTAACTTGAGAAAGAAGAACAGAATTTTGAAGGATCTTTAGCATGGGAGGTCAGCTGAAGTTTCAGAAGTTTGGGAAATAACTATGAAAAGATTGTTTTCAAAAAGGGAAGAATTATTCTTGGGGTTTAGCAGCTATTCATTGGGCTATATAGGATTATTAAGAGGATAGAAAGAGCAGTTATGAGTACTAAGGCCATATGTAGGCCAGACTGGATAATCTTCAGTATGTCCGCTTCTCTTACATTATCTTACTTTGTCACTTAAACTACTTCCCTTTTATCTTACTATTTTTCCACTTTATATAGTTTATCAATTTTTAATTTACTTTGTATTCTTCACCTCTCCTTTTCAAATGTAATCTTTATAAAATTAGAGCTGCCATCTCCCATGTTTTCCTTGGTGTTTCTGGTATCTACAACATTGCCTAGAACTTAAAGGGAATGGAAGAAATATTATTTGAATAAAAGTTTTAGGTGGGGTAAATTATAGTGTTTTTTTTATTTTTTCTTTTATTTTTTTTCTTTATTGATTAAGGCATTACATATGTGTCCTTATCCTCGCATTGCGCCCCCACAACACTCTCCTCACTCATGCCTTCACCCCCTGGTGTCTGTGTCCATTGGTTAGGCTTATATGCATGCATACAAGTCCTTTGGTTGATCTCTTCCCGATATCCCCACTCTCCCTTACCTTCCCTGTGAGGTTTGACAGCGTGATTAATGCTTCTCTATCTCTGATTCTGTTTTTGTTCATCAGTTTATGTTGTTCATTATATTCCACAAATGAGTAAGATCATGTGATACTTATATTTCTCTAGAAACACAAATCAGAAAGGATATACACAATTTACCATAGAAAAGATATGGAAATAGCTAAGTGTTGTATTTTTTTTTTAAATAAGTTTACAATTTCAAATAGATGTGAGACAAATTAGGCTATTAGCAAAATTTTTTGTGTCTAAACAAAATTAAAAAAAGCAAGTTTATTCATAAAAGAAAATGTTTCTCTTATGGTACCAGCAGTTCAAAAGAAATAGTGTATGATCTGCATCAGTGATTGTCAATGTATGTGCTATGACACACTGGTGTGCTGTAGGAGTCTCCCTGGTGTTCTCCAAGAATTTTTAAAACATGTAATACATTAGGGATACTATTTAGTTAGGAACACTAACCTCTTTTCCCATAGATAGTCAAATAAAAAAAATGACAGCATCAAACACAATAACCATCCAGTGTGAATAAATAAAAATTATACCTTTTTTTTCAGATTGGTTTTAAAAAAAAATCTTTTTATATGTTGCAAAATTTTAGTAATTAGTTTATATGTAATATGATATTTAAAAAGGTTTAAAATTGCTGATCTAGATAATACATCCATTTTACAATAGTATAACATTTCTTACATTTTTAATTATTTTTCAATTACTGTTCACATTTAAGTATTAGTTTGTATTAGTTTTAGATACACACTATCTAGTTAGCTTTTAAGCACATAATGTTTAGCCATAGTCCATGCAGAGTTACAACTCCATGCTTTTATTTCTTTAACATTTCAACTCCAAAAGAACACACCATGCACACACACACACACACACACACACACACACACACACACACTAGAGGGGCCTGGTGCATGAAATTTGTGCACCGAGGATGGGGTGGGTCCTTCAGCCAAGCCTGCACTCTCTCCAATCTGGGACCCCTTGAAGGATGTCCGACTTCCCATTTAGGCTCGATCCTATCTGTATCGGCCTAAATGGGAAGTCAGACATCCCTCTCACAATCCAGGACTGCTGGCTCCCAACTGCTCACCTGCCTGCCTTCCTGATTACCCCTAACTGCTTTTGCCTGCCTGCCAGACTCATCAGCCCCTAACCACTTCCCTGACAGCCTGATTGATGCCTAACTGCTCCCCTGCCAGCCTGTTTTCCCCTAGCTGCCCTCCCTTGCAAGCATGGTCACCCCTAACTGCCCACCCCTAACTGGCCTGGGTACCTTGCAATTGTCCTTCCCTGTAGGCCTGGTCACCCCCAATTTCTCTCCTCTGCTGTCCTGGTCACTCCTAACTGCCCTCCCCTGCTGGCTTGATCATCTCTAACTGCCTTTCCCTTGCAGGCATGGTCCCTGCCAACTGCCCTGCCCTTCTGGTCATCTTGTGGTGGCCATCTTGTGTCCAGATGAGGGCAGTCATCTTGTGTTTTGGAGTGATGATCAATCTGCATATTATTCTTTTATTAGATAGGATAGAGGCCTGGTGCATGGATGAGGGCCAGCTGGTTTGCCCTGACGGGTGTCCTGGATCAGGGTGGGTGTTCCCTTGGGGCATAAGGTGGCCTGAGGGAAGGGCCAATGGTGGTTTGCAGACCAGCCATGCCCCTTGGCGATCAAAGTGGAGGCCCTGGTATCTGGGATCTATTTATCTTCTACAATTGACACTTTGTAACCTGGAGTGGAGCCAAACCTTCTGTTGGCACAGCCATTGAAACTTTGTTGCCTTAAGCACCAGCCAGGGTGTGCAGAAAGCTCAATCTTCCAGATGTTCCCTCAATTTGACCTATGTTTAGATAGCCAGAAATGCTAAAAGTATCCAGAAGTATCTCCTTGAAACATGTTACTTGATCAATTTTCTGGTTTTCTTTTTTGTGTTTTTTTTTTAATACTCACCTGAGGATATAATTATTATTTGTAGAGTGGAAGAGAGAGAGAAACATTGATCTGCTGCCTCCAGTTTGCTGTGCAGGGGCCTGATCCATTTTCTAAAATAAGGTTTTAGGAGAATGAAAGTGAGATAAGGGGATAAAACGTGGAGGAATGAAGTACTAATTACTATACATGTACATAATATTGTCAATAGGGGGACATTTTGTGAAGATAAGTTACAAAGAGAGGGCAAATAAATACTTGTGTCCAAGAAATTTTACATATTCTGTCCAATGTCTTCATTTTGCTGTCATCATTTGTACAAATTCTTCATAATTTCCTTAACCATCACCATTGATATCTGATTCTTTGATCAGATGAATGACTGAATGATCTTTTTGTTGTTGTTGTTAATTCTCATCCATTCATATTTTTTTTTCCATTGTTTCCATAGACAGAGTGGAAGGGATGGGGAGAGACAGAGAAGAAGAAACATTGATATGAGAGAAACACATTGATCAGTTGTCT
This sequence comes from Lasiurus borealis, assembly GCA_004026805.1. Taxonomy (NCBI): domain Eukaryota; kingdom Metazoa; phylum Chordata; class Mammalia; order Chiroptera; family Vespertilionidae; genus Lasiurus; species Lasiurus borealis. The sequence continues at coordinate 7,836 of PVJN01032505.1, read as the reverse complement.
CATGCATGAGCTCTGATAAGGGCCAGGATCAAATTTGCAACTGGGGTACTTGACCTTTATAGAAATAAAACCTGGGACCCTTCAATTCATGGGCAGACACTGCAACCACTGAGTAAAACTGGCTAGGACAGTGGTCAGCAAATTGCGACTCAGTTTCCCGCTCTGTTGACTAATGAGTTTGTCGACTACTAGGCTAGGCCAAGACTAAATAATCTTTTACTATCACTCTCATCTCTGCCACCATTCATAATAGCAATAGCTTTCACATCCAGATAGATTCCTTCTCTTACTGCCCTCCAATTCCCTCCAGTTCCAAGAAATTATAACTTGAGTGCTAAGTCCTATCATCTTTCTAATAAGGAGACAGTGGTTTACCAAAGAGATAGCGAACAAGTGAGAAGAGAGCAATGGCATACATTTTTGAGATACAGTCACCATGTTCCTCATTCAAAACACATTTGATTTATTTCCAAGACAGCTGGAAATTCATTTTAAAAGATCTAGAATTTATAACTAGTATCATTAGATTTTAATTTTATCAAAAAATGAAAATATACTAAAACTGAGATATCTAATTCTAAATATGTAACTGGTGTCCTATTTTAGCAACTTTAAGCAGTAAACATATTGCAAAACAAATTTATTTAAATATAATTGTTATTTTTAACGTTGATGCTCTAGATAAGAAATTCTGTAATAAGTTTCCAATTAATCTAGTTTTATTCAGCAAGTGTTTTTACAGCGAAGTATTTTCTAGATTTGATTAACCACCTCTAAAGATTTTTGAATAATTAAAACCTTTTTCCTAACACATTTTTCTTCAAGCGGTATTTCTTTTTGCTTACAGGGCTTGATCTCAGTTTGTGACTTGCCCGCAATGTTTTCCATTACTGTGCGCTGTTTGAAAATGCCTTGATGGTGATAATCATTGGGTTCCTGGGGTATGATCAGTGTGGTGAGCATCCCTGACTTGCCTTTTAAATGTTCTTTACTCTCCCACAATTAAACAGATTTTAGTCTTGATTACAATTAGCTCTTCATTTTTAATTTTTGGTTATACTATGATTTTTTTCTAACCTTCAACTGAATTCTGAAACCAGTTAACTTTAAATTTAGGGATACATTTCATGAATCTTTCCCATGCAAATCTTTTGTAATAGTAATATCAGTATGTTCTATGTGAAATAACGTTTTACATTTATTTATTTTCTTCTGGTCCAATTGTATACTTCTTTTAAAGAATACCTTCAAGTTTCTGGGTGAGAAAACTAGTAAGTCCTTTCTAAAGCAGGATAGCATATGAAATTCATAAAGCAGATTCAATCATGCTAAAGCCTTCATTACTTCCTTCTGTAGAATCTTCAAGCTAATCTTTCCTAAATCTTTCACCGATCCAAGATTTCTTCCAAAGATTTGAGAGCCTCCTTTATAGGTGACCTCTATCCACAATGAGCTAATAATTGTGTAAATAAAATTATTGGCAAGTATAATTTCAATACTTTATTATTTAATGTTGAATTAGCTACATACTAAAATATTGCAATTTTATTAGTTAACTGACAGACTAGAAATACCATTCTAAAATTACATTCAAAGTAGCTTTTTCATTAATTAGTCTCATAGTTTATTTGTTTAAAAACTGAAATCACTATTAAAGTGTTACTATATTACACATGTTAGCCTCCTCCTCTTCCACCCCTTCGCTGCTATACGCAGTGTAATCCATTACTTGTAATACTAAATAGATTATTGACCCAAATAGTTAGGTTTATGATAACCAGATAGCAGATAGATTGTTTTATTTTAAGTATATTTTTATTAACTTCAGAGAGGAAGGGAGAGAGAAAGAGAGAGAGAGAGAGAGAGAGAGAGAGAGAGAGAGAGAGAGAGAGAGAAAGAGAAACATCAATGATGAGAGAGAATCATCGATCAGCTGCCTCCTGCATACCCCCTACTAGGGATTGATCAACCCAGGCACATGCCCCTGTCCAGAATTGAACACAGGACACTTCAGTTTGCAGGCAAACACTCAGATAGATACTTTTAATAAAAGTTGAATATTTTTTTATCAGCCCATTTTTTTCAAAGGAAACATTCTACCTTTATTGTGGTAAAAATATTATTGGAAGTTGTATTATTAGGCATATTCTAATGTACTTTTAAAATTAAAAGTAGTTTATTGACTATTTAAGATGCCAAAATAGCTCAGTGGGGTGTGATCTTTCTCACATTCTTTCCTACCACACAATATGGGTCATTTAATTGGCAATTAACCTATGCATGTATGCATTGCAGCTGTCAAGGACTGCTCCAAGGAAACTTATCAGTTTAGAGAATGTATTGTCCTGTTTGTGGATCCCAAAGGCCTCTTTGTCATAAGAATTATTTTGAGCCATCTGTATCCAGCCTATCTGTAAGAATCCTGAAATTTCATTATTCAGGTATGCACAAACTGTTAAATTGGCAAGTCAGGCAAAAACAAGAGTTTCACAGCAGATGTTTATTTTTAAAAAATCTGAGCAATAACAATTTTGTTTCCACTGAACAGCTCCAATAATTTGTACAACTTCTGCTTTAATACACACTTTAGAACTACTCTCTTTATATGCTACACTCAAATTAAAATAATTTGACAACTCTTGGATTTTCTTTTTTTAAAGAATGAGGCTAAAACATTGGGTTCAGAGTAGAATGGCTTGCAATAAGAGAAAAATGTTATGGGGTTATTTGGAAAACACCAAAAATCTGTACTCATATGCTTTTGTCAAAGGAGAGATTTTAAAGCAGGAACTATGCACCTGCTAGTCACTTTCTCTTGCCCTTTAATTTACTCCTCAGAAAATCTATACAAATTAGGTATTTTTATATTCCAGATGTGAAAGGATTGCTCTAGATTAATCAAGTAGACCCTGTAGGTATGGACATCCTGTTACCCACATCCAAGGTTCTTGGGAACTCTCAAGATAGCAATGAAAATGTTCACCATGAAAACAGTGCTCAGGTGAGAGATTTATAAAAGCTCACACAGGCCCTGACCAGTTTGCCTCTGGGGATTCAGAGCATCAGCCTGCGGACTGAAGGGTCCCAGGTTCCATTCAGATCAAGGTATGTATCTTGGTTGCAGGCACATCCCCGTAATCTTTCTCTCTCATCATTGTTTCTAACTCTCCCTCTCCATTCCTCTCTCTCTCTATATATATAAAAAATCAATAAAATATAAAAAGAAGAAAAACTCATCAGGAGGGGGACAACAGGTAAAGGGGAAGAAGACCTTGCTGTCTGAACAAAGGCTGGGAGGCACTTCTACAGGTTTTTAGGAAGGAACGATTATGCAGTATGCCATCTAAGCATATAAAGGTGGGAACTCATTGGCATTTGTGTGATACAACTACATGTTTCTTCATGTGCCCCATGTTAACAGAGAAGAAGGTAAATCATCTCCCCTGTAGCTGGGGTTGGAGTCCTTTGGATAGCCATAGAAAAAGAATTTCCTGAGACTCACATGAGAAAATGAGTGATTTTTATTTATTAGCAAATGTGCACACCCATTCTGGGCAATGACCACTGTTCCCAGGTGTGATTGACAGAAGTCACCTGCCCTGTGTCACCCCACCTTTACTAGGTATGAGTCTATCTTCCCTTTATTGGATTCCCTCCCCCATGAACATGCCTGTAATGTCTTTTCTCCTTTTCTCTTATTCATAACTAGTTAGTTACAACAGTATCACCATGTCTTAATTCACATGTTAAATCTCTACCCAGGGATGCCTGTTTTACTATTATAATGAGCTGACGTCATGCAGTGGTGATTCAGGGGCTTAATCACGAAAGCATTACTGTGGGGGAAAGTTCCTTCATGGGATAAAGTTACTGATTGGGTGCAGTGTTTGAAGGGAAATGGAAGGAAGTTCCAGTCTTATCATTGAAGCTCAGTCCATCTCAGCTCTTGTGAACTATCATTCCCACACCAGTCTGCTGCAGGTTCACCCACTGAGTAACATATCCCAGGGGGATCTGTGTTTCCAGATGGGCTGCTGGGTGGACACCGTGGAGTGGGAGGAGCCAGAGCTTTATTATGGCATAAGAATCAGAGCAGGGCTGTCAGACAAGGTATATCTTGCTTCAAAGGCAATCATTTAAACATACTTCCTTCTGACCAACTCTAAAAATCAAATTATTAATCAATTTAATGTACTTTTAGACATTCAACCAATTCTAGAAGTAGTTTTTGATCACATTCTCTAAGTCAGAAGATCTGGTAGATTTTTTTACATGTATATGATGTAACTGTTATATATAACATATATGTTATTCTTCTCTTCTCAATTGTCAGTAAATTGTGTATATTGAGGGAGATTTTTGAGGTTTTATATTTGTTTCTCTCTCTCTCTCTCTCTCTCTCTCTCTCTCTCTCTTTCTCTTTGTACATACATATGCACAATGAAAAATGGTAAAATGGGAAAATATTTTCTAAACTACATTTCTTCAGTTGAAACTGGAGGCAGGAGTATCAGAGAGCAAGAGATCAGAAAACCTTTCTTCCCCTATCTCACACTATCGAAGAATTTAAATGAATATCAGATGGCTGTGTACTTACCGCTAGATTTGGAGTTACTATTTGTTCATTTTTTTACTCTTTGGATGCTTTGAAGAATAAGGTGTCCAAACAAACATCTGAAGTATAAAGAAGTTAGAAATGTGCCAATTTTAAGAAAATATTTGATATTGTTTGTTGCTAAAGATGGAATCTCTGTGTCACCTTAATTTCATATGTTGAGACTGAATCCCCAAGGTGTTGGATTTGGAAGTGGGATCTTTGAGAGGTGATTAGGGCATGAGGATTGAGTTCTCATGTTGGAGATTAGGGTCTTTATAAAAAAGACCACAGAGAGCTTCCTCATGCTTTCTGCCATGTGAAGATACAGCAAGAAGACTGCTGTTTATGAACCAGAATTGGAACCTCACCACACCCAGAATCTGCCAGCACCTTTATCTTGGACTTCCAAGCCGCCAGAACTGTTTAAAATAAATTTCTGTTGTTATTATTCATACAGTCTATGAGTAACTTTAAAAAATATTTATAATGTTGTAAAGAGCCTTTTAACATTGATACAAAGTAGACATTTAATAAATGTTAATTTCCCTATTCCTTTCTATGAAGAGCCATGAAATAATTTCTACAGGAAAATATTGCTTAGATTAATGGAGTAATATAATATTTTGAATATTTAAAGCCACAAAGCCAAAGAGACAGCTATTAACATGATTTTATAATGGATATGTAGTTACTACATACTGAACAAGTATATAGAGAGCAATGCAGGAATGTCAACACATACTATCCTGAGCTTTGTAGTCCCATTGTAGAAATCTCTATGGACATTATCTGTAATGCTAATTCTCTTCTAAAACTGGTACAATTAAAAGGTAGCTTTGGATCTAAGTAATAATATTAAATTTGCATGTGTTGATACAATAAAATTAGTTAAAATCTGTGTGATCAGTATTTAAATTATATTTTTTAAACAAGACAATAACACAAAGATCTTTGTTTAAGGGCTTTGTCTTTTTATCTTAGATCAAAAGTACGATGGCGCCGATACCGGTTTGGCTCAGTGGATAGAGCGTCAGCTTGCGGACTGAGGGGTCCCAGGTTTGATTCCGGTTGGGGGCATGTACCTTACTTGCGGGCACATCTCCACAGTGGGGTGTACAGGAGGCGGCTGATTGATGTCTCTCTCTCATCTATGTTTCTGACTTCCTGTCTCTCTCCCTTCCTCTCTGTAAGAAATCAATAAAATATATTAAAAAAAAGTACAATGGCTCTTGCTGGATAGCTCAGTTGGTTGGAGCCTCATCCTGTGTACCCAGTCTTGGTCAGGGCACTTTGCTGGGTTGCAGCTTTGATGCCTGGATGACTTGCATCCCGATCAATGTTTCTCTCTCACATCATGTTTCTCTTGCTCTCTCTCTTCCTCTTTCTAAACATATATTCCGTGAAGATTTTTTAAAAAAGTATAATGGACTTATAAGCAGTGGTTTCAAAACATAAGAAGATCTGAAGTAACGTTTTAATTTAAGTATTTTATTGTTTCTCTTTTATAGTTTGTCATTTGACTTAAAAATAGTTTTTTAGTAAAAAAGATGTTCACATATGTATTATTTGATATTTTATATTCTGATGTGATTAAACACACTTTTTGAAAATAAAACGCCTACACCTTAGACAGTATATTTACATATCACAATTTGGTGAGTTTTGTAAATATGATGGAAATTACCCCAGTATGTTAACTGGCATTTTACATGGGTTTGTAGAGGTGCTTTGGACTAATCACAAAGGAAAAAAAATAGTAACTCTTCAATGCAGAAAACTGGTGGATGTCATCTTAACCCAGTGATCAAAATTAGCATCACACCTCAAGGAAAAAATCAATACCTTGTGCTTTTGGATGGGATATACTTATCGCTTTTGTGGCTTTCCTGCCACCCAAATTTATAACCTGAATCTAGCCATGAGGAAATATTACACGTTCTATGCAATCGCTGCCTGCAATATTCAAAGTGTGAAGATCATAAAAGTTGAGGTACAAATGAGGAAGTCTTCCAGACTGAATGAAACCAGAGACATGACAACTAAATGTTGAGATGTTTAATCTGATCTTAAGTCAGATTAAAAAAAAGTAGCTTTGTAAAAGACATTGTTTGGGCAAGTTGATGACATTAAATCTGAATAGGGAGTATAGGTTAGATAACATCAATGTATTAATGTCATATATACACTGAGTGGCCAGATTATTATGATTTCTGAATGCATAATAATCTGGCTACTGAGTGTGTGTGTGTGTGTGTGTGTGTGTGTGTGTGTGTGTGTGTATTTCTTTACTATGGTCATGTAAAAAATGTCCTTGATCCCTGGCTAGATGGCTTTGTTGGTTGGAGTATAATCCTGTACACTAAAAGCTTGCAGGTTCAATTCCTAGTCAGGGCATATATCTAGGTACCTAGTTTGCAGGTTTCATTCCTGGTCTGGGTGCATAAAGGAGGTAACCGATCCATGCTTCTCTTTCTCATCAATGTTCCTCTCTCTGTCCCTCTCTAGCTAAAATCAAAAAAAGTTATATCCTCTGGTGAGGATTGAAAAAATTACCCTTGATCTCAGGAAATTTATATGGGAGAATTTAGTGCTATAGTATATCATGTGTCTAACTTAACCAAATAGTATTGAAAATTAAAATGCATATATTACAAATACATAAAATAATGGTAATAAAATTTAAATAATTAGGTGAATCTGGGTAAAGAAGGCATAAACTCTTTGTACCATTCTTGAAATTTTAATTTAAAACTACATCAAAAATTTAAAACTACCAAAAACAAAGGTGACTTGGAAATGTATATTATTTACCCTTGCAAGGTAAGTGAATATAATCAAAATAAGAGTGTTTTGAATTCTTGACAAACCCACTTCATTTGTTAGAAAATATGTAGTATGAAAGATATGTTCTAATGACTAATTTCAGAATAAGCAGTATTTTATTTGCTTTTAAACAGTAGGTAATAATTTTGGGGAAAACATTGTTGTTTGTGATTGTTTTTGTTGTTTTCCTTATTTCTAAGATCAAGGAAATAACTCTCTTTTAAAACAGTTACGAGTCAAGGTGAATGCAAACCAGATGTTTTGAGGATTTAATTCCACTCTAAAGTTTCCGATACACACCATAAAAAATGTCTAAGATGTAATGACCAGCCATGATTTTCCATTTAAAAGTGGGCATTCCTGGGTCAGCCTCCAAATTAAATGTTTATTTCTCTAGCAGTTTTATAGCAAAGTTT
>PVJN01032504.1:0-24256 GCA_004026805.1 Lasiurus borealis | reverse complement strand
ACTTAAGATTTTCTATGACTGCAAGACACAAAGACACTGAAATTAATTCAAGCCCTCTCTCCTGCTCTGGCTTACAATTTGGTCTCCTGAGAACCTGGGGGATCAGTGAGTGTGGAAGTAACAAGGAAGGAACAGAAAAAGTCAAAGCAAACAGAGAGATTTTTAGAATGTCAATTGGCAGGAGCCTGTCAGAAAGGCCCGGCCCAGTGGCTGTCGGGGCCTCCAGGACTGGAGTTCAGGACTCAGGACAGGCCCTCGGGGCTCCATCCACCTCATCTTGTTACCTCTCTCTTGGTTCTCAGTGTCCCGGCTCACACCCACATCGATGGCTGCAGAAGACACTGCCCCTACTGCTGCGACAATCTCCTGGAAACGGTCAGGACAGAAGGACAGGATGAACCGTTCCCGTTTCCTCTGGTTCGAGTTCCAGCAGCTAGCAGAGGCACCGGCTCGTCGGATCGCTCTCTTGCCTCACTCGGGATGAGGATTAGCATGTAACATCAGAGAGAGGAGTGATTATAATAAGATCTGATGGCAACCCCGATGTCTTCATTCTTTCGCCCTTTGCTACCTTCCTCTTTCATCCTCATCCTTTTTTAATGTATCGATCCAAGCTCAACAACATGCGTGGTGCCTAAGGCTTCGTGCCAGAGGCTTTGTGCCAGAGGCGGGGATTCCGAGAGAAGAAATTCAGCCCCTTCCTTCAAGGAGCTCCTTCCCTAGCTGGGGAGACAAAGAATCCCAAGATTTCTGGAGGGATGGAAGGCTCGTCCAGGCAAAAGCTCAGCACCTGCAGAGGCCTGGAGCCTGGACAGAGCAAGAACATTCAGGAACCAGCTAGAGCAGACACGGCCAGGGGAATGACCACACTTGAGCCTGGCCCACGTGAAGGCACTTGGACAGCAGCCCATATCACTTAATCACGTCTATTGATTCTACCCCTGAATATCTCTCCTGTCCATCCTTGGCCACTGCCTCCCTCCTTCAGACATCATCTCTCACCCAAACATTACCTGCTTTCAAACCATCGCCATTCTGCCGCCGATTTCCCTGGTTCTCTTTTGATAAAGGCCTTGGATTTCAGATAGGCCAAGCAAAAAGACGAATGAAACCAAACATAAACTTTTTGTCCTTGTGAAATCCAGGCTTATGCAAATCAAAATATCTGGGTTTGGTCTTCAAAGTGGCTTCAAGAGTTTGTTTTCGGAAGACAAAAGGTAAATTCAAATGTTTTTTCATTCCAACTCAGGAGAAAATATGCATCAACTTGAAGCAATGCCAAAAAAAAAACAAAAAAAAAAAAAACCTAAATTAAAAAACACCCATAGATTCCGGGCCAATTTACCAATTTTTATGGATCCCTTTGAGCTTCCATCTCCTCGCCTATAAAAGTGGAATTGTTGTATGGATTAAAGATAATGCAAGAAAATCACCCAATTAGTATACTAGCTAATTGATACATGCTGCTTTTGCTGTTAACAAAAAAGTATTAATTACTGGAAAACAAAGGAAATCATGAAGTCATATTCGAGGATTGCGAAGTGCCCCTCAACTAAAAAAAGGAGTAAAGGAGGGAAATATCACTGCATGCTGCCTGAGCTCAGCCATCTGGATCAGGAGTCACACCCCAGGGAGCTGAGCGCTAGGCAACACCCCAGCAAACATCAGTGTAACCAGGGTGCCCTCCCCACTGGAGTAGGCTTGTCCAGAGAGGGGCCTGTGTGTGCACTGTGAGCTGGTGGAAGGAAGTCTCTTCCAGAGCTGGAGAGGACAGAGCGGGAGGGAGGCTGACAGCTGGCCCTTCAAGGTGTCTCCCGCTGTGCTCAGCAGTTCTGACAAGCCTGGGAGCCTTCCGTAGCCCTGAATGAAGATGAGGCCTCCTTGCTCTGGGGAGACTTTTCTCTAACCAAAGGTGAATCCGAAAGGCTGCCCTAAAGCTACTGGGGGTTGTCTAGCCAGTCAAGCCAACCAGCTCAGCCCTGGGGGATGTTGGAATCAGCAGATGTTTGCCATCAGATCAGCCTCCCCCTGCGTGCGTGCGTGCGAGCGTGCGTGCAGGGGATCAGGGCTCCCGGACCAGCCACAGGGAGCTTCCGGGCCAGTTCCTGCGATAGAAAATGAGGCCACAGGAGCCCCCTGCTGCTTGTTGCCCTCCACCCAGCTCTACGTCCATGTTCACCAAGAAACTGTCTCTTGGTAACTTGACTTCTCACATAGGCTTTGCCAGGACAGAGCACCCTGGGTGCACTGACAGCTCCTGAACCTCCAAAGCTAGGGACCAGGCTGAGAAATGCTGTCAACACCAAGGCACACCTGACCCCGAGAGGAAGTAACACCTATTAGTACAGTGGTTCTCAACCTTCCTAATGCCGCGACCTTTTAATACAGTTCCTCATGTTGTGGTGCTCCCCAACCATAAAATTATTTTCGATGCTACTTCATAACTGTAATGTTGCTACTGTTCATGAATTGTAATGTAAATATCTGTGTTTTCCGATGGTCTTGGGCTCTATCGCCCTGTGGGTCTTGACCCAAAAGTTGAGAACCGCTAGCAGGGTCGCCCCTCCCCCCACCCCAGGAGCCAGACGGAGCATGACCTCTGAATTGGGTTAATATAGGCAGCAATTATTAGTAATAGGAATGAGAGTGAGTACCCCTTTCAGAGGTGTCATTGGTGAAGACAAGAGAGGAACACTGCCTCTCATTCAGCCATGGGGCTGTGTCCCCCAGCCTGACTTTTCTAACCACCCACCCCCACCCACATGCACTCTCATGAAAAGAGGAAATGGATCCAGGAGGAGGAGACAGAATTCCTGAGTGAAAACAACAGGGTTTATGAACCACCCCAAGATAAAAAGAACAGGAAGTAGCTGGGGCCAATGGAACACTCCCCTTTTGCTATGGGAAAAGGCCAAGGAAACAGTTTCCAGGGTACAGAAGAGGGAGGGATGGCGATGGGGGGGGGGGGGGAGACGGAGGAAGGCTATCAGGAACTAACTGGAAGGAGGGGGAAATTGGGGAGAAGGGGAACCTCTCCACCTGCCAGGAGAGCACACTTATGGCTGAAACCGCAGCCCCCCTCTCACATGCCTTCCTGTCCCTCTCTACCCTTCCTCCCTGCATCTGCCAGATAAAGTTTCTGGTGACACTAGAAAAGGCCACATCAGGATCTGTAGACAGGACACTGGGCAGAGAATCAGAGATGTGGGTCTGGAACCCTCTTGAGCATCTTTCTCCTTGGGACTGACTGTGACACTGGGACTCCGTGCAAAGACCGAAGGGGAGCAGGGGTCTGCTGTGGGGTGCAGCTGTCTCTCCTCCCTGTTCAGATGGTGAGGCGACCCTGAGCGTTTCTGCTTGGAAGCTGAAATGGCCTGACAGTGACTCAGAAACCACGGAAGTTCTCGAGGCTGATGGATTCTTATAGATTGTACGGCAACTCCGCTCATGGGCTGCAAAACCACAGACGGGCTGTGACCACACTCAAGGAAGGAGCTCTCAGCTGCAAAGAGCTTTCTGTTCCTCTGAGTCTCAAAGCAAACCAACTCGGCACTCACTACCTTTGAGACAAACTTGCCTTGAATGTGTCTCCTTCTCCTAGAATTGCCCTCAATGAAAACATCATTTGGGTGATAATAATGCTAACAGGATGGCCACCATTTACTGAATGTAGCTTGTAGGCCAAGCACTGTGCTAAGAGAATCACTTCACCTTTGTGGCTACCCCAGTAAGGTGGCTGCTAACATTATGCCCACTTAATTTGTTTTTATCTTGTTGTTTTTTTAATTCTCACCTGAGGGTATTTTTCCATTGATTTTTAGAGAGAGTGGAAGAGAGGAGGAGAGACAAAGATAGATATCAATGTGAGAGAAATGCTTCAATTGGTTGTCTTTTGCACGCACCCTAACCAGGACCCAAGGTGGAGAGGAATACGCCCGTGACCTGAATCAAACCCAAGACTCTTCGGCCTGCAGGCCGACACTCTATGCATTATGCCCACTTTAAAGGTGAAGACTCAGAGGCCCAGTGAGAGAGAGAGAAACTTGCTAAGTCACACAGCGGGTCAGTGGGAAGAGATAGACTTCCAACCCAGGTAAGAAGATTCCTCTAGAACGCCTTCCTTGATGCTCCCCCACCTCCCAACCTTTCCTGCTCAGAAATCCTCTCTCTGTCCTCTTTGGTCTTGTTATTAAACAGAAAGAGTTTGTCCATCTGGTGCTAGCAGAGCCAACACCAAGAATTGCAGTGGAGAATACCGGCTATTTTGTTATGAATGGTGCCACCCAGGAGAAGGGGAATCTAATGCTGAAAGGCCCAAACTCCCCTACAGCATGCAGGTTACAGGTTATAAAGGTAAAATGACAAAACAATAAGGGTTGGGGATTCCAGTCATGCTGGGACCTGATTGTCAGATATGAGGAAAGGGTGATGAAGCATTTCTTGAGGACAGTTCTAAGGCTGCTCCAGCATCCGTCTGTCTGGCTTCATGGGAAAGTAGCCAGGGGGACATTCCACCTTAGGGCTCAGGGGCTGAAACATATCTTAGGGCGAAATTTAATCGTTAGCCTGCAGAGGTCCAGACTATGGAGTCATTAGGCAGGTCTGGGCTGCTGTCTTTTGCCGCCTTGAGGCTTGGAGCTTGAAGCTTGCTGATTACTGGGGGAAAGGCTAGGTCTCTGAGATGTGATTTCTAGAGCTAAGATTTAAAGATAAATTTAATCAACGTCATAAGGATCCTTGGTTTCAACCTCTCAGCATACCTTTCATACCATTCTTTGGACATCTCACTTATACTTCCCTGCTAGTGTTTCCTCCCCAGCCTCCCCGTGAGAGTTAGTTGTTGTGATTAGGTGTGAGGGAAGTGACCTACACTAAACAAGCTCATAGGAGACTGATCAACCTGAAAAGCAATTTATTCATTTACACTGAGAAGTGAAGCCACCCCACAGACAGGAATCCTGAGGTTGGCTGGTTAGCACAGTCTCTTTCAGGAAGGATACTTTTGGGAAAGGAAATCAATACCAGAAGGTTCTTTGTTCAGTACAAAGTCAGAGCGAAGGGAGTTGATGGATTGACACTTAGATGAAGGCTGACACATCTGTCTAAAGACTCCTACCTACCAATGGGCCAAAATACCCCAGGCAGGGAGCCATAGGGGGTGTTTTCTTCTCTGGACAATGCTGGATTTTTCTGGACCTTACCTTTCAGGCTTCATCTATCATGATTGTGGCTGGCTTTTTTGTTTTTTTAGATTAATTTCTGCATATTTTATAAGACAGAAAGGCAATTTCCCACTGAAGCCATTGGAAGAAGAATCACTATGAACTAGCTGTCCTGCCTGCCTGCACAAAGCCTTCACTCCCATGCTCTCCTTTCATCCTCTAACTGCCTGGAGATGGCGATGGAGGAGTGGCAGGTAGAGAAAGCCAGGGAAGCCAGATGGCCTGGGTGTGAATCCCAGTAAGTCTGTGTCCCCATCTCTAAACTGGAGATAACCATAGCACCCACTTCATCATTTGTAGAGAGAATTTAAGGAGTTAATACACATACAGTGCTTGGAACAGTGGCTGGCATCTGGTAAGCACTCACTACTTGTTAGGGATCATTAATAATTCATTGTATAGATGAAAAAACTGAAGCCCACAAAAACGAAAAGTCAACTGGGATCATACAGCCAGGAAGTGGGGAAGATAGAATTCCAAGTCCAGCTGGCTTCCTTCAAGTGCCAAGGTCTTTCCCTGAACCAGTTCCTTATCCTGGATCATTCATAAAAATCTGCAGGAGAGCTTGTTTAAAAATACAGCTACTTATCGCTTCTCGGCCTTTCGGCTAAGATCAAGTGTAGTAAAAATACAGCTACCTAACCCTGGCTGGTTTGGCTCAGTGGATAGAGCACTGGCTTGTAGACTAAACCGTCCCGGGTTCCATTCTGGTCAAAATCACATGCCTGGGTTTCGGGCTCAGTCCCCAGTAGGAGGTGTGCAGGAGGCAGCCAATCAATGAGTCTCATCACTGATGCTTCAATTTCTCTCTCCCTCCCCCTTCTTCTCTGAAATCAATAAAACTATATATATTTTTTTAAAATATATTTTATTGATTTTTTTACAGAGAGGAAGGGAGATAGATAGAAAGTCAGAAACATCTATGGGAGAGAGACATCGATCAGCCGCCTCCTGCACGCCCCACAGTGGAGATGTGCCCGCAAGCAAGGTACATGCCCCCGACCGGAATCGAACCTGGGACCTTTCAGTCCGCAGGCTGATGCTCTATCCACTGAGCCAAACCGGTCTCGGCTAAAACTATATTTTTAAAAAATACAGCTACCCACTCCACCTCCCAGAGGGGAAAATTTTAAAGGATGAAAATAAGGCTGATTCAAGAGTTTTAGGGTTGAAACCGGAAATGCAACTTATGCAATGCCTAGAGTGTTCTGGAGAGAAATGCTGAGGGTTCTTATAGTAACAAGTACGTTCTTGAGAAGAATTGCATTCTTAGCCTCTGGGTTAATCCAAAGTACTTCCTCTAGATCAGGGATGGGAACCATTTTTCTGCCCAAGGCCATTTGGATATTTATAATACCATCCAAGGCCCATGCAAAATTATCAACTTAAAAATTAGCCTGCTATATTTAATTAACTCACCCCTAATGCCTTGGCATGGCCAGACCAAATGATTTCCTGGGCCTTGGAATGATTTCATGGCCAGGCCAAATGACTTTGTGGAATCGCTCTCGGTTTTAAGATGCTCTAGATGACCGGTGATGTGGATAATGGATGGCAGGCTGTCTGGGACATTGACTGAGGACTGGAAAGTTCAAAACTTCATGTTTCCAGGCTAATTAGATCAAGAATAGAGTAAATTTTTAAAAATAATAATAGAGTTGTTTCCTTGTGCCTCAACTTGCTTGGTTTTTAGCAATTTAGCAGCTTGACTACAGTGACTCCATTTTATTTTTTCACTCTACTTCTTACAACACACAAAAGAGTATAGGATATATGTGAGTGAGTGAATGTGTGTGTGTAGTATAATTTTATCTGCATGAAGTTTAAGAACAAAAAATTGAGCCAATAGCGATAAAAATCAGATCAGTGGTTGATGACTGCCAGAAAGGAAGAAGTAGGTTAATTACTTCTATTGAGAACAGGTAGGGTGGAGCCTTCGGGGGAACTTGGAAGTGTTCTATGTCTTGATCTGAGTGATAATTATACAGCTCTACTCACATGTGAAAATTCAATGGACTGTTCACACTTTAGGCTTGTGCCCTTTACTGCGTGTATGATAAGATATACCATCATTTACAATAGAATGTAGCTTCCTGGGACCCACCCCCTGACGTACCTGATGACTCCGATGCAGTTCAAGGACCACTCTGGAAAGAACTCTGCCCTGCACCCCATTTCTTCTTGCATGTGCTCCATATCTGTGTAGTCAGTTCTTTCTTAATGCCTCCTAAAACTAGCTTTTTCAAGGAGAAAGAACATCCAACTTTAAGCCTACTTCTCTGGGAGTTGAAAAAGCAAGTTCCTGGTCACAATGTCATCTTGGGCGTGGGACTTTGACAAAGTGCCTTTCTAGTGACAGTATTAAAGGTGTGTTAACCATCTCCAACGTGCAATCGCTCTTGGTTTTAAGATGCCGAGTAGCTTTGTGGTTTTCTGCGTTTGTGGACGTACCTAGGGGAACTGCTAGGAATTGGAGCTTCTTTGTTTTCATACTTTCCCACATTCCAAATACCACCCAGATGCCCTCCCCTGTGTGAACAGGGCAAATGAGGCTGCCCCATCATGAGCAGCTGAGTCTTTTAAACTCTGGAGTCTCTCACTCCCCAAGCCGAGGGGCATCTTCCCTGCGGAGAGTTCTTTTTCTTTTCTTTCTTTTTTTTTTTTTTTTAAATATATTTTATTGATTTTTTACAGAGAGGAAAGGAGAGGGATAGAAAGTCAGAAACATCAATGAGAGAGAGACATCGATCAGCCGCCTCCTGCACACCCCCTACTGGGGATGCACCCGCAACCAAGGTACATGCCCCTGACCGGAATGGAACCTGGGACCTTTCAGTCCGCAGACCGACGCTCTATCCACTAAGCCAAACCGGTCTCGGCTGCGGAAAGTTCTTGAAGGGCATGAGGCTCCTGGACACAAATGGCCTGAGTCTCTGCAGAGCTCAACATGAGCACGATTTTCTTTTCTCCCATCTAGAACACAGATGTATCTGTGGATGAGACGAGGGCACCAGTGCCCACTCGGAGACCCTGTTGCTCTATCTCCCCTTCCCAGCCAGTTTCCATCCTTCCTGGCAGAGCCTGGGCCATGGGCTGCTGCTGCCTAGAGGAGGAAAAGGAAGAGACAAGATAATCACGCACTGGTGTGTGCACTGTTCTCTACAATTTGCTAAACAAAGCAAGTCCCCAGGCCCTCCCTGAGCGCCGGCCCCACCAGCCAGCAGATCTACAGGCAGAGTCTTTGGGGAAGGGTTAGGTTTCAGAGTCCTCGGGGAGAAGCAAATACCTCCCAGGGGTAATTGCACAAATGCTATCAGCTGTTCATCAACCCACATCTGATGCGTATCTGGGCTCAGATTCAGTGACTGGGCTCAAGCCCAGCACCTGAGTAGGTGAGAGGCAGGGGTGGGGCAGTGATACTCAGACTCCCATTTTGCAGCTGGTGGCTTGAGTCTTCTGGAAGAGCTGAACAGGCTAACCGTACTTTATCTGTAATCTCCCCTGCCTCTCTGGTACAGTCTCACAAGTTAGCCACAGAACCTCTCTTCTGTCTACCCAAGCCAGGCAGCCAAGGCAGCCAGAGAGCCTGGACTGAGACAGGAAGGAGGCCTTCCGCACTCTTGCCTCACTTGCCAGTCTTCCTCCAGTTCCCACTGCCCTCTGCCCACTGGGGCTGCTGGGGCTAGTTGTAGCTGCCCTGCCTCATCCTATCATGTGTGCACTTCAAAGTCAGGGATCATCAGAGTCCCCCAATATAGGGTCCATCTTTCTTTTTTTTTTAATATATATTTTTATTGATTTCAGAGAGGAAGGGAGAGGGAGAGATAGAAACATCAATAATGAGAGTCATTAATTGGCTGCCTCTTGCCCACTCCACACTGGGGATGGAGCCCGAAACCCGGGCATGTGCCCTGACTGGGAATCAAACGATGACCTCCTGGTTTATAGGTCAATACTCAATCACTGAGCCACGCTCGCTGGACTAGGGTGGGTCTTTAAATGATATGAAGGTACAAAGGAAAGACCTGTAATCAAATCTGGAAACAGAGAGGCCCAAAGCAAGTGATGGGATTAGAGAAAATCTGACAGACAGGGTCTGAGAACCAGGGCTGGCATATTCAGGAAGAACAACTGGAGGGAACTGGTCCCCACTGAGCTCTGTGCATGGTCTGGCCTAGATCTGGTCATGCTGACCAGTTGGGTCAACGCAGGATATGGGATGTCTGTGGGGTTCCATGTGATTGGGGACTGGGAAGGCCCAGAGCTGTGAAGAATCCAGGTCAATCCATAAGATTTTGGAGTTGAAATGATCCTAAAGAAGATGGGAAATGCCCTAGGTTTGGCTCAATGGATAGCGCATCAGCCTGCAGACTAAGAATCCCAGGTTCGATTCCAGTCAGGGGCACATGCCCAGGTTGCAGGCTCGATCCCCAGTGAAGGGTGTGCTGGGGGCAGCCGAACAATGATTTTCTCTCGTCATTAATGTTTCTATCTATATCTTCTCCCTTCCTCTCTCTGAAATCAATAAAAATATTAAATAAAATGAAAAAAAGATGGGACAAAGACTGCCAGGATGTGTTTAGGAGAGCCATGTCCCAAAGGGGTTCAAAACAGTGACTCCCCTCACCCCACCTGTGATGTGCCACTTGAGCATGTGGATTATTTTGAGCTGATGGCAATTAAGACCTCACGGGCTTACAATAAACTTTTACCTCTCCTTTAAAGAATTTAAATTTGGGGCTTTGCCCATAAGAGTTATTACTAGAAATAACTCTTTATGACCTATTTGCAGGTCAGGGCAAACATCTAATTACTGAATACGTGCTCTTATTGTCCTGCAATTACCTTCCTCTCTTCTGAAGCTCCAAGACACCTTACCTCATCCTGGCCTCAGAGTTTTTAACTTCCTTGTCTCTGTTTGTGGGGTTCCTACACTTACATATGTAACTCAATTTGGTAATTTTCTAAAGAGATAAATGGGTGGCAAATGGACAAATGGTCTTTCTTTAGCTATGTTCAATGTCTACCTAGGACACCGTCCCCTGGACGTAGGGGGTTGAGGTGGTCATTATGGTTGACCCCTATCCCCAAGTCTCCCCCCACCACCCCACTGTTCATCAGTGTGGTTCCGGATCTGCTCCATCTGCAGGGCTGCCATGACGAGTCCAAGGTAATCCTGGAGGCACCATGCTCCTTGCCAGAATCTGATTTGGGGAGCCCGACATCAGTCAGTCAGTGTATGTTATCCTCTGGGTGACTATTTTGTCAAGAGGGGTTTGACCTAAGACATCTTGACAGAGGAGAAAGACTTTTGCCCCATGATTGGGAAGGCCTGCTTTCTCCTGAAGATGGACAAAGAGGTTTGTGTAAGCCAATTTGGGTAAGGGTTCTATAACTGGCACCTCAAAGTACTGTAACTGATGAGGCATTTTTCCCCCCTCATATGGGTCAGTTTTCCCCTTTTTTCCAAGGTCATAAAGGGTCCTCCTTTTTGCCCTTTTCTGTCTCTATGTTCCACCCAATACCGCTCCTTCACTCTCACAACCACCCCGGGGTATAGACTCTCCCCACCTTACGAAAGAGGAAATACAGTCCTAGAGAGATGCGGTAGCTCGGCTCAGGGAAGCTCCTGAAACATATCTCAACCCCAAACTTTCTTTGAAGCAGTCAGCAGCCACTGCTGGGAGAAAGGAGAGGAGAAAACCTTCCACTGAAAAGAGACTGAGAGAGAGGGTCCTGGGCCCTGCACATGCGGTGGGAGAGGGCTTCGGGCCTTGGCTTCTCCCTCCTTCGTCTGGGTCCACCTGCAGCCTGAAGCGTGGGCATTCCTTAGGTGGGTCTTGCCTCAGGCAGAACATTCCTCTTTTTTTAATTTTAAACTTTAAATTATTAAAGAGATAATACATGCACAGGTGTTTTGTTTTGTGTTTTGTTTTGTGTTTTGTTTTTGTTTTTAATTTTAAAAAAGTACAAAAGGTTACAGAGTAAAAAGTAAGTTTCCACGATCTGGAGCAGAGCCTGGGGTGGCTGTTGTGGGCATGGCAGTGGGGGAATCTCTATTACTCACTTTCCCAAACCCCTCAAGTTACCCCGAGACTCGAGTACCGTCTGCTGGCTGGGCAAGCAGGGGGGCAAAACCAGCCCTTCCCCTGTCTTCTCAACCAGAGTCCTTCTGACACACAATCTGGCAGCTCCTCTTACCTGTTTTGTTGATATCTTTCCAGAGAGCATCTATGCATGTTATCTGTATGGGGGTGTGTGGTTGTATATATTTCATCCCAGAGGGTTTTGACACAAACGGTAGCACGCTATCACATGGTTCTGCGTTTGGCTTTGTTAACTTGCGTTGAGATTATCCCATATAAAAACATACAAGACAGCCAAGAGACACATGAAAACATGCTCAAAGTCACTAACTATCCAAGAGATACAAATCAAAACGACAATGCGATACCATCTCACACTGTCAGAATGGCCTTCATCAACAAATCAACAAATGGCAAGTGTTGGTGAAGATGCGGAGAAAAAGGAACCCTCGTGCACTGCTGGTAGGAATGCAGACTGGTGCAGTCACTATGGAGAACAGTATGGAATTTCCTCAAAAAACTAAAAATGGAACTCCCATTTGACTCAGTAATCCCACCCTCAGGAATATATCTTAAGAAATTAGAAACAGCCAAAACCAGTTTGGCTCAGTGGATAGAGCGTCAGCCTGCGGACTGAGAGATCCTGGGTTCGATTCCAGTCAAGGGCATGTATCTTGGTTGTGGGCAGATCGCCATTTGGGGGTGTGCAGGAGGCAGCTGATCGATGTCTCTCTCATCGATGTTTCTGGCTCTCTATCCCTTCTCCCTTCCTCTCTGTAAAAAATCAATAAACTATATTTAAAAAAAGAAATTAGAAACACCAATCAGAAAGGATATATGCACCCCTATATTCATAGCAGCACAATTTACAATAGCTAAGATTTGGAAACAGCCTATATACCTGTTAGCAAATGACTGGATCAGAAAACTATGGTGGATCTACACAATAGAATACAATTCTGCCATAAAATAGAAGGAATTCTTACCATTTGCAGCAACCTGGATGGAACTGGAGAACATTATGCTAAGTGAAATAAGCCAGTCAATGAAAGAAAAATACCACATGATCTCACTCACTTATGGATAATAAAGAACATTATAAACTGATGAACAAAAAGATAGATACAGAGGCAGTAAAGCATCAAACAGACTGTCAAATTACAGCAGGAAGGTTAGGGAGAGGTAGGGTAGATAAGAGATCAACCGAAGGACTTGTATGCATGCATATAAGCATAACCAATGGACACAAGACACTGGGGGGTTAGGGCAGGCATGGGAATTGGGGGCGGGGACAATGGGAAGATATGTACACATGTAACACATTAATAAAAAATAAAAATTTTAAAAATTAAAAAATAAAATCATGAGGAAGTCCTTTAAAAAAACAAACATACAAGATCTTCATTCTTTCTGATGGCTGTGTATGGATGGGCTGAAATGTAAGTAACCAATGTCCTACTGATGGTTTTATATGTGTGCTACATCATATGCTACTGCAAACAAGGCCGCATTGACCATCAATCTACACATGTCTTTGTGCACAAGAATAATTGCAGGATAATTCCCTGAAAAGTTAAGTGTGGGTCAATGAGCATGTGCACTTTAAAGTTAATAGCTGTTGTTAAATTGTCTTTAAAGGGTCATACCACCCAGCTGGCATGGCTCAGTAGTTGAGCATCAACCTATGAACCAGATGGTTATAGTTTGATTTCTAATCAAGGCATATGCCTGGGTTAAGGGCTTGATCCCCAGTGGGGGGCATGCAGGAGGCAGCGATCAATTATTCTCTTTCACATTGATGTTTCTATATATCTCTCTGTCTCTCCTGTACTCCCTGACATCATAAAAATATGCGTAAAAACAATAAAATAAAATAAAATAAAATAAGGTCTTACCAGTTAAGACCTCCACCCATAATAAATGAGTGCCTCTTTTCCCCACACCCTGGAGAGGCAAGTTAATTCATAGACCTACTTTGGGAAGAGGGTATGTTTGCCTGTTTTAGGTCCCTCATATTTAATAAGACTAAGGGATGACTACAGTGATAAGAGAAGGATTCTGGGGTCAATCAGCACTAGGCTTGAATCCGGGTTCTTGACTTACCAACTGTGTGACTCCAACAAATGCCTTAATCTCTACGGGCCTTGGTTTCCTAATATGTAAAGTAGACATTAAAAATCAAATCCATTTCATGGGGTCATTATAAGGAGTCAATAATAAAGCTTCAGTTATGCCTATAGATAACAATACTGCATTGTGTACTCAAAAATCTGTTAAAAGGCAAGTATCATGTAAAGTGTCCTTACAACAATAAAATTTTAAAAAATGTTTAATGTATATTCTCTGGCCCAAAAATAAGCCAATGGATGGGGGGAAAAAAACAATAAAGATAATGTATATGCAAAGCTTCTAGGGTCAGGCCTGGCACACAGTAGGAGCTTAATAAATAGGAAATAATTATTGTGGTGGGCAACCTTATGAATATGAGTGTCCTCTTTGTCTGCCAATGGCCTTGATCACGATTTGGCTCAGGAGCCTTGGGGAGGCACTGCGCCTGGGGACTGGAAGGACACGGGACTGAATGCACCCAGCTGGGAGGGGCTGGGAAAGCCCAAGAGAGGGCTTCTAGATGGGATGGGTTCAGGCCTCAGGAGATAATTCCAGGGCAATACTTGCTCAAGATAATGCTAGAGAAGGTGTTCAAATGTTTAAGGAGTGCATAGATTTCAAGTTAAAGATTAAGCAAATCCTAGCACGTGGTGTGTGAGCCAAAGTTACCCCCCAGATTGTGATGGCGATGCATTAGTAACTGAAGTTCATTCAGCAATGGCTCACAAAGCCATGGAAATCAGCACAAGTTCTGGAGTCAAACAGCCTGCGGTTGAAGTCCGGCTCTGCCACTTACGGTGAACAGTTAGGCAGGTGGGCTAACCTGGAGGGATCGGATTCCTGATCTGTAAAACGAGTGTAATATTAGTTTTTACTCACAGGGTTGTCATGAAGAGCCAAGGAAATCACATACGTGACTCACCTCACTGCCTAGAAGGTAATGAACACTTCACAAATGTGATCATGGTAATTATTATAGTGAATATAGGCTAAAAGTGTTTTGACTGTAATCTACAAGCAGTGGGAGAGATTTTGTTTTTATAGAACTCATTCTGTCATGAAAATAACAACCTCAACAATATGAATAAGGAACGTTCTTAAACAGAAAGGAGAACCAGTTGTTATTCTCCCAAATTCAAATAATTTTCATTTTTGCATATTCTCCCCCAGACTTTGTCAACACGAGTACTTACTGTTCATGGTTGCAACCTCAGTGTTCATGCAAATTTTGTGTTCTGCTTTTTTTCAACAAATGCGCTGTTACACACCTTTTCCATGCTTCAGCATATTCCTCATAATGTCATTTTTGTGGCTGCATTTTTGCATTGGTTAGATTAGCCATCGTTTTCTTAACCATCTCACTGCCTGGAGAATGCAGCAGGTCACCCAGTGGCCCACCTGGAGCTTTTCATGTTGAATTTCCCTAAGATCAATTCCTGGAAGTTAAATTAATAGGACAAAAGGCAATATTTTTCAAGACTCTTGTTACACATCCCTAGATTCTTTTTTTTTTCCTTTTTTTTTTTTTAATCCTCACTCGAGGATAGAGGGAAAGACAGAGTGAAATACTGATGTAAGAGAAACACAGCAATTGGTTGCAGGCCGATGCTCTACATATTGAGCCAAACCAGCTACAGCCACTTTCCTAGATTCTTTTCCAGAGTTTCATGCATTGCTTTACTTTCTCATTTATATAGTGAATGGACAGAAAACAACCCCTTTTCCCCATAAGGCATTGAATTTGCAAGGAAAAAGTGAGTACCTGTGGTGTGAGGAGCGTGGTAAGAAGCAAGATGGAGAGTCACAAGCGCTAGTTCAAAAGATATGGACCTTCCTGTCTATCCCCACTCCCACTGTACAATTCAGACCCCACTACAGGACTAATCACAGAAGCCTACTGCCAGATTTCTCTGTCTCTCAGCCCATTTTCCTCAATTAATCTCAGAATTAATCTTCCCAAGGTATAGCTTTGATCATGTGCCTCCCAAGCCCCCAATGGCCAAATCTGGTTACAAATGGTTAATATCTATTGATCTAAATGCTCACTCAATCCTATAAGTAAAGTCTTAAGACTTCAACAGGTATAGGAGAAACCAAGATGGCAGCATAGGTAAACACCTAAACTGCTGCCTCGCACAACAATTTCAAAACTACAACTAAAAGATGAAACACACATCATCCAGAACCAGAGAAAGGCTGGCTGAGTGGGAATTCTACAACTAGAAGGAAAGGGAGAAGCACACTGAGACTCACAGGAGCTTCGAAAGGCAGAAGTACAGAGGTGTTCATGCAGAGAGGGCTGGCAACTGAGTACGTGGCTGGCTTTCTCAATTGGGAGGGAGACAAACTCTGAACTCCAGTTCTGGGTGAGAATCTGGGGATCCAAACTCATTCAGGGAGAAACTTGACTGTCTGGCAGCGGGCAAAACTCAAGGGCAGCTTTCTCTCAGAGGTGCTTGCAGTGATTACCGCAAGACACTGAGACCCAGGGGCCTCTTAAGGCAGAGCTGACGGGAAGCCATTGCTGTTTGCTCTGCCCTGAGACTCCACCCCATCCAGGCTTTTGCATATGAATGGTCTGGTCCTAACAAACTGCAGCTGAGTCAGTGAGACTCAGAACATCCAAAAGAAGGCCCAAGGCCCCACAGCAGCTTGCATTGCTTCAGAGCTGGGCCTCATCTGGGCACCTCCAAAACCCAAACAAAGAAGAGGAATCTACAGATCTCTCTGTAGCTCCTGCTGGGCGGCCTCAGGCAGAGGCTAAATTAGCACCTCCTTGGAGATCCAAGAGCCAGTGTACCCAGGGGTCAGAGTGGAACCATCCAGATTACAACTTCTCAGATCCATAAGGGACACACTTAGAGGGCAGACTCAGTGAGCACCAAAGCCCCACTGAGGCAAGTCTTGTTTCATAAGGGGGTCTCCAGCACAGAAGTTGTCCCATCATAGACACAGCTAATCCTAACAGCCAATTGGACTGGAGGTCAATTCCTCCCAGTGATAGCAACAACAATCAAGACTTCACTACAACAAGACTGTGCACACAGCCCACAAAGGGGTGTACCAAGAGTGTCCATCTCAGGTAACCAGAAAGGCTGAGCCACTGGGCCCTTTAGGACACCTAGCACACACAGACACTCTATCAACTCAGGGAAGCAGCCAAAATGCGGAGACAAAGAAACAGGTCACAATTGAAAGAAATTGTTATAAGGCTTTTCAAGAATTTCCTAGAAAAAGTAGATAAATTTAGCAAGACCCTCAAGGATATGAAAAAGGACCAACTAGAAATTAAGCATATACTGACTGAAATTAAAAATAATATACAGAGATCCAATAGCAGACTAGAGGATTGCAAGATTTGAAATACAAAGAAGCAAAAAACACCCAACTGGAAAAGAAAAAAGAATCCAAAAATATGAAGATGTGTAAGGAGCCTCTGGGACAATTTCAAGCATACCAACATCAGAATTATGGGGGTGCCAGAAGAAGAGAGAGAGCAAGATACTGAAAATCTATTTGAAGAAATAATGACTGAAAACTTCCCCCACCTGGTGAAAGAAATAGACCTACAAGTCCAGGAAGCACACAGAACCCCAAGCAAAAGGAATCCAAAGAAGATCACACCAAGACACATCATAATTAAAATACCAAGAGCAAAAGACAAAGAGAGAATATTAAAAGCAGCAAGAGAAAAACAGTTAGTTACCTACAAGAGAGCACCCATATGATTGTCAGCTGATTTCTCAACAGAATCTATGCAGGCCAGATGGGAGTGGCAAGAAATATTCAAAGTGATGAATAGCAAGAACCTACAACCAAGATTACTCTACCCAGCAAAGCTATCATTCAAAATTGAAGGGCAGATAAAGATGTTCACAGATAAGAAAAAGCTAAAGGAGTTCATCAACACCAAATCAGTATTATATGAAATGCTGAAAGGTATTCTTTAAGAAGAGGGAAGAAGGAAAAGGTAAATATAAAAATTATGAACAACAAATACATATCTATCAACAAATGAATCTAAAAATCAAGTAAATAAAAAATCTGATAGACAGAATAAACTAGTGAGTATAATAGAACCAGGGGCATAGAAAGGGAGTGGACTGACAAATCTTGAGGGGAGAGAGGTGTGGGGGTGTGGGAAGAGACTGGACAAAAATGTACATCTATGGATCAGGACAGTGGGGGAGGAGGTAAGGGCAGAGGGTGGGGCTGGGAACCAGGTGGACAGGAGTAATGGGGGGGGAGGAGAAGAACAATTATAATAATCTGAACAATAAAGATTTATTTACAAAATAAAATAAAATAAGGGGGGAAATTAGTTCCTAAAAAAAAAAAAAAAAAAAGACTTCAACAGGTAAACTGGTGAAAGCTGTGGACAAGTACCTTCCCCAGCAAGGTGAGCAGAGAGTCAGCATATACATAAAAAATTGTTCAACAGAAAACAAGGTGAAAGATGTGGACAATCACTTTTCCCAGGAGGGTAAGCAGAAAATCAATAAAAATCAACTGTTTGAAAAGTAGTTCTACCCATTAATAATGAAGGAGATGGAAATGAAGGCAGTATGGGGGGAGCGTTCATACTTACTGATTAGCCAAATTTGCAAGCCTCATCAGCCAGTGCTGAAAAGGCTGGAGGGAGTCCCTTCATTGCTGGAGACACCTTCTTCTTGTAGTTAAGAGGAGCTGCAGAAGTTTCTCTTGTGCCTACAGAATGTTGGTTGTCTTTAGCTCAAAATACTCTGCATTACACAGAGACACGTCTTAGGATGATTCATTCTGAATCCTCAAACCCCATAAAATGGGTTCCAGATTAAGAGTCAAGTTCATTTAATAGGCGTCCCCAGGCAATGCTTCCCAATACTCCCCCACACCCACCCTCCAGATTTTCCCCATCTGTTGGACATCAGCATGACCATAGCACCTTCCAACATGATTAGCATCTTCCTCTCTAGACCGGGGGTCCAGTAGGTCAGCAACATTTGCCAATTGCCTACTCTGGGCCAAGGCTGGGCCAGGTGCATGAAATAAACAAAGAGAATATGGACCCTACACTCAGTGAAGTCACAATCCAGGGAGAAAAGGAGGCTCTCTTCTCTTGGAAGAGAACTCAAGCAGATACAAGGGGACCCAACTTTCAAACCAATACACAGACCTCCAGGGAGTCAAAATTCTGATTTGTGGCCAGACTGTCATGGACTCTCGTGAAAGAAGGAAATATTTACATAGACCTGGATGTAGAGCCTGGCTTTTCAGCATCCTGGTCATGTCCCCTTTAATTAAGTCATCTGCAAGGCTTAGAGGTACTGCAACCAAGGACTGGGAGGTTCCTCCCTAATCCGTGGAGGAGAATTCTTCCCACCAGTCCACAAGGTACCCCAAACTACATCAGCATTGCTCCTCTGTATTCTTCTAAGAAACCTGACATTGAAAAGCTAGTTTCAGTTGTAGATATCTGACTCCTTGGAGTTCTATACAGCCACCTCCTCTTCTCTTAACAAATGCATCTCCATTCCAAACAAAAGGGGTCTTATGGACACGCATGGCAATTTCCCACCCACGTGTCCAAGCTTCAGCCACACCCTTTGGTCAGGATGCACACACTGGCAGAAAGGTAGATGGGAAAAGATGTCCACACAGATCCTGGAAGTAGACTTGGGCCATTTGAGCAAAAGACTCCCATGTCCTGGCTACCCAAACTGTGGTGGTCTAAAGGGAATTTAGGCTCCCAGAGGGCACATCCCTCAGTCTCAGGGACTTTTCACTCCATGTAGGGAACGTTTGGCTGGAGGAGAACCAGAGCAAAATCCTTTAAAAAGCATGGGATCCAGGCCAAGACCCTTCTTATCCAAATCTAAGCATAGTATTACTCCTCTGAGTTTGTCTCTCCATCTGTAAAAGGGGGTGGGGGTATTAATAGACCTTCCTCCATAGAGCTACTCTATTAAATGAGTCAATAAGCATAAGTTCATGGCATAAAGAAAGTGATTAATAGAAGCCAGTTATATTATACGGAATATAAATGGACAGGGACTCTGGAAACCACGCAGGAAGGAGAAAACACCTTTGACGCCCTTGCCCTTTAAACTAATCTAGTTTAGGCTTTCTTCCCTGTTTTAGAAAGAACCTGGAAAGGAGCCATGTCCCCATCTGGCTGGGCAAAGTAGGCTGAGGAACTCACTGTGGGAAGGGTGACAAGTGCAGGCCCCAGTCCCTCCCACCAGAGTATGTGATCACCGACAGGCTCAGGGGCAGGCCTGCTGGCTACTGGGCTGGCTGCAGAACGCAGAGTGGGGTCTAGGAGGTTTCTAGAAATTCTGATATTCCCCCCGGAACTCTTATCACACCCTCAGAGCTGGGAATGAGATCCAGCTGAGACGCTCCATTTTTTTTTGGTAGTTTCCGATTCCAGAGCTAGAGGGAAACAAGGATGTCACAAAGTCATGGCTCTGTGAGATTTTCAAGACCATCCAGTTTAATATTCCTTCCCATGATGGGGAACCTGAAGGCTAGAGAGGAGAGAGATCTGTTTCCAGGCTACCCAGCCACTCAGAGGCAGAGTCCAGGCTAGAAGTGGGGACTTCTAATTCAGGTGGAGATGGCTTTTATCACACTGAGCAGCCTGGTCTGAGCCAGGGGAAGGTGGAGCAATGGAGGTTAGCATGGGGTCAGACACACAGAGGCCAGGAGATTATAACTAGGAACTGACTCCCTGAGCAAGCTCTGCCACTCACGACTATGAGTCCTCAGGTTATGACTGTGCTTTCTGTCCCTACACTGCAACATCTATTTCTTTTATATATATATATATATATATATATATATATATATATATATATATATATATTTTATTGATTTTTCACAGAGAGGAAGGGAGAGGGATAGAAAGTCAGAAACATCTATGAGAGAGAGACATCGATCAGCCGCCTCCTGCACACCCCACACTGGAGATGTGCCAGCAAGCAAGGTACATGCCCCTGACCGGGATCGAACCCGGGACCTTTCAGTCCGCAGGCCGACGCTCTATCCACTGAGCCAAACCAGTCTTGGCAACATCTATTTCTTGGTGTGCTGCTAAACTAAAGGAAAAAAATTAATACTATTATTATTGGTGTTTTTTAGTTAGGTTCTTTCCTGGTTTATCTCATTTAATGCTTAAGCAACCCTATCAGATAGATTGCCTGCCTCCCATTTCCTGGATGAGAAAATCGGGCCTCAGAGGAGTTAAACACCTTGCCCAAGGTCGTCTAGCTAGTGAGCAGCGGAACCAAGACACGAACCCATCAAAGCCTGTGCTCTTGACCATTGAGCCACCCCGCCTTGTGCAGTGACTGCCCAGAGACCCACACAGTGAGGATGCCAGTAGGCGGAGGAAAGGACCAGGGGAGTTCTGTGGGCTCACTCGGTGGGTTCCCCCAGATGGAAGAGAGGCCTAGGGTGTCACACAGAGGAGGGGGTGCTGTTACTAAGGGGAAACTCAGAGGAAGTGGAGACTCCTCTAGTTTGGGCCTATCATATCCTGCTTCCTCTACATGACTTTCTTTCCCACCCCCCTTTCACCACACAGTAGGTCTGTCTCTCTTCTCAGGAAAAAATCTATCCATCAGCCCTTTCTGGAGATCCTTGGCTTCCTGTGGGGCTGCAGATCCATCGACAGCCACCAGAGGGCGGGCCAGCTCTATGGCCAAGCCTAAGGACCCAGTACCCACCCAGGGTCTAGCCCAGTGTCCAGCCAGGGAGGCACCCAGTTGCGCTGTGGCACAGCCCTCCATGACACTTTGCCACCAGCTTTCTCCCTCGCTTCTCCAAACAACTCACGGCAGAAGCTCAATGCGCCTGGAAACAGGGTTTCTGGTTCTACAGGAATAGAGAGACCTGACGAGTCACCATCCAAAAGGCAAGGGCAACAGGCGTGACCACCACCGTCTCTGGCCAGAGCTTCATTCTGCTGAGCACTGTCTCCCACCTTGCGTGACGGGAGAGTCAGCAAAGCCTTAGGAGCGAGTGGCATATTCACACTGTCCAGCTGAGGACACTGAGGCCCCAGGAAGGGGAGTAACTTGCTGAGGGCCACCTGGAGACCTCTGGTCTCCAGACTCCAGGGAAAGCTGTTTCCAATCCCCTGCCTGTCTAGAGGGGGGGAGTGGGGAGGAGGACGAGGGAGACTGCAAACGTGGGTGGGGAGAAACAAGGGGTCGCATGTTCTGCCAGGAAGACCAAATGCAAGGTGGCATTTCCTGTGGACAGACCAGCCAGCGACCCACCCACCCCCAAATATACTACTGGTACACGCAGCACCTGCGGAGGACACCCAGGTGGAAGGCCGGCGTCTCCTGCCCTCAAAAAGCTGGCAGTCTGGTGGGAGGAAAGTGGTGAGTCAGCAGAGCATTGCAGGAAACCGACGCCTGGGGTCCTGGGATATGGGCCGAGGGGGTTCATAAACGCCAGGAGCAAGACCCCCGTTGGGGGTGTCCCCTGGGGCTCCAAGGCCTGAAGAAGAGAGACACACCTAAGAGCCAAGGACTATTGGCAGATACACCCCTTTCCTTGAGGCTCACCCCAGGATGGGGGCTCCCCTCCCCGCTCCGGGTGCCCGCTTGTGCTGGGAACCCGGGGTCCTCCCTTTCCCTCCCCCCCCCCCCCCCACCACCACCCCGCTCCTCCAGAAGAAGCGCGGGCTCCGGGAGCCGATGACAGCACACACCTGAGTCAGCCCGCCGCCCACCCGGCCCTCGGCGTCTGTCTACGCATCTTGTGATATTTCGCTCGCGGGAGCCAGCCCCACTAAGCTCCGGAGGCAGCTCGGCAAACAAACGCGGCGACAGATTGCGCCGCGGCTCATTCCGGGGAAGCGCGCCAACTCCCACCCTGCTCCCCCCCACCCCCCCCGCAACGCTCCCTCCCCGCCGCCCCCTCCGGGCCGCCGCCCCCGCCGGGTGGGTCCCGGGGAATGCGGGGCCTCTGCCCCATCTAGCCGAGGGGCGGGGGGGAGCGGAGCCCCAGAGACGCCCCTTTCCGCTCCTGCCGACCCGAGGGAGGGAGGGAGAGAAGAAGAAGAAGGTGGGAGAGGGAGGCAGGTGCCCAGGGGGAAGAGCGGAGGATGGGGCCAGCAGGGGGCGCCCGAGCTCGCGGTGCCGGTGGGCCGGGAGCCCGCTAATTAAATGGGGGGTGGGGAGTAAAGGTAATAGGGGCACCCCAAGCTTGGCACAGAGATGGAGAGGGGCACGGAGCCGCAAGGAAGCGACAGAGCCCCGGAGAGACGAGAGAGAAAGAGAGAGAGAGAGAGAGAGAGAGAGAGAGAGAGAGAGAGAGAGAGAGAGAGAGAGAGAGAGAGAGAGCATAAAGGGAGGAAATGACAGGGAGGGAGGGAGGGCAGAACAGAGACGCACAGACCATAAACTATGAATAAGAGCGGAGCGGAGGGGGGGAAGGGCGAAAATGCGATAAACCGAACAAGAATGAGACTGTGCCTGGAACCGAGAATGAATGGGAAAACGAGACCAGCATTTATACGGCGCCGACTGTTTGCCAAGGGCCGCGTAGAACCGAGACGCGAGGAGGGGAGGAGCCGGAGAGGCGGCGGCGGCGGCGGGGCGAGGGCCTCCTTTTCTCTGCTCCCGGCGGGGACCGTCGGGGCTCCTTCCCGCGCCTCCGTGGGCGCCGCTGACACTGGCCACCTGCGTGCACTCCCCGCCCAGGGCCGCGCCCGCTGGCCAGCGCCCCTAAGCGACTTCCTCAAAGCCCCCCCGCGCCTGTCCCGCTCCGGGGTGGCCTCCCAGGGCCGGATGCGGGCCCCGCTGGGCCGGGTCCAGGCCAGGATGATGGGCATCGCCGCCTTTGTCGGGAAGCGGCCGGCTGGTAGCTCCCCGAATGCTGCCATGGGGATGCGGGGGGTAGGGGGCGCCGCAGGGATCAGAACGCACCCTCTCTTCGAAGGAAAGAAGCAACGCTCCTCTCCTGACCCCACGTGGGAGGTGGGATGTCCCGTTTAGGACGCATCACCCTCACACACACGTAAAAACGCGCCTCCCTGCGCCCCCCAGGTTTGCACCCGCTCACAAACGCGCCGGGCGCGCGGGCGCAGGTGCCCCGGCCGCCCCTCTCTCTCCACGCTCGCGCGGCCAGGCTCCCACGGCCTCGCGCTTCCCCCCAGCACGGACACGCAGGCGGGTGGGAGGGCGGGCGCGCCGGGGCTCAGCCGCCGGCACGCTCACTGCCCCGCGCTCCCCGGGCGCACAGACCCGCGGCGTGTGCGCACCCGGAGGCACACCTGCACGGGCGTCCTTGGGCGCGCGCGCACGCTCCTGGGCACAAATTCCTTTCCCTCTAGTCTCACACTCGGGGCCTGGAGGCCGGGAGAGGAAGGGAAAAGGGGAGCTGGGAGCGCTCCCCGGGGAGAGAAAGGTTGGAGCTCGGCACCTGGGCGCCCCGAGGAGGCGGGGAGGGTGACCCAGGAGCCCATCTCTCCTCCGGAGAAACTGAGAGCGAGGAACTAGCAAGTCCATGAGGTGCCACACACTAAAGGGACCCCCCGCTCCCTCCCCTCCGCCCCCCTTCACCCCCCCCCTGCCCCCCGGGATTTTTCTGGAAGCCAGGCGCCGCGAAGGCTATGAAACCAGTCCTCCGGGTCCCCCCCCCAGGAGGGGCGGGGTCCGGGCCGGAGGGGGCGAGAGAGCCGCTCCCGCCTCCTAGTGGCCAGGAAAGGGTTACGTCGGCGAGCTGGGAGGCGAGGGAGGAGCCAGCGAGTGCGGGAAGCAGTGGGGGTGGTTGGGAAAAGCATCCTCGCTGTCCCCACTCTCCCTCGGCTCGCAGCCGGGGCGCACGGACCGGGCGGGCTCG
>PVJN01032503.1:0-24099 GCA_004026805.1 Lasiurus borealis | reverse complement strand
CACACACACACTCACACACTCACACACTCACACACACACACACACACACACACACACACACACAGTGCAGTCTCTTCTTTCATGCCTCTGCCCCTCCCCTGCTTAGACAGCTCAGCTGTGAGGAGGCCTGGGGGGCAGTGCTTGGTAACCGGGCTGATTGATTACAGACCGAACTCTTACTGGGTGACAGTGCCCATCCTCCTGGGAAAAGGAGGGAGGGAAAAGAAGGGGGGCTGTGCTTTGCATAGAGGGCGGGATGGGAGCGCCGAGGGCAGTGGAAGAGCCAAGGGGAGCAGCTGCGAGTTTGGGGTCTGGGCTCTGCTTTGCCCGGAGGTGCCCAGACAGACCCTGAGGTGGCTGGGGGCAGCTAGACAGTGCCCGTAAGTCCAGTTTCCACCCCTCTGAGGGCCTTGACTGGAAACTGGTTGGGTCTTCCCCACCCGAAGCCCCCACCCAAGGTTTGAAGTTCGAGGCCGGGCGAGCTCCGTCCGCCGCTGGGTGGCGGGGGGTCACGGGAGGTGGTGCGGGGCCTGAGGCGGTGCTCCCACACTTCCCAGGCGCTGAGCCATGTGAGCTCCTGCCTCGTGCCGGCCTGGCTTCCTCTAGGCTGGAGACCGCACCCTCTCCCTGCAGAGGACAGGCTGAGGTGGCCAAGGCCAGCCCTCCTCAGGAGAGATGACCATGCTATTAGAGCTCATTGGGATTGGCATGGGAAGTGTGTGTGTGTGTGTGTGTGTGTGTGTGTGTGTGCATGTGTGTGCACACGTGTGCTTGCATGCCTGCCCGGGGTCTGCTGGGAGGATGGTTTGGAGCAGACAGATTGCCTTGCCCTTTTCCAGCAGTTGCCGGTGAGCACACACTGACCACGGCTCTCCAGGGAGCCCCTGAGCCGCTGAGAGCAGCGGAAGTGGCTCAGTGACACCGAGCACTCACGGTGCACATGCCGTTACTTAGATTCCTTTCCCGGCATTGGCCGAGCCCTCGCCTCCCCACCCCTCCCCTGAGACGGCCCCGTGGGTCCTGCCTGGGGTTCTCAGAGGCCAGTGACCCCTTCTCCCGCAGTCAGAGCTGGAGCTGCTGCAGGACCCAGTGTCCCCAACTCTGGCGCCCGGTTTCCTGCCCGCCTCCCTCGTGCCCCCAGAGACCCGCGTCGGAGGCAAGGGCCTGAGTGAGGCTTTTAAGAGATGCATTTGGGGCTCAGCTGGAGCTTCTGTTGCAGGAACAATTAGCCTCGCGCACACTCCTGGGTTTCCTGTTTCTTTCAAAATCAACACGTGTGAAGAGTTCAATTTGGGGCAAAAGAAGATGGTAAACAAGGAGCACACCCAGCTTTTCCTGTGGGCTGGGCCTGCTGAGGTGGCCCCCCGGGCCGGGGAGAATCAGCCACACTCGGGGACCAAGGACTCCCTTGGGGGACTTGTCCGCAGGGTGCTTATCTCCGCTGGACAAGCACATTCCCAGCATCTAGCTTATCTCCGCTGGAAAAGCACATTCCCAGCATCCACCCTGGGGCCCAGAGCATTGTGGGTGCTCCAGGAATGTCTGTTGGGTGAAGGAATGAATGACTGAAAGGGGACCGGAAGCACTGCCTCAGCTGGGGGACCGGGGTGCTTCTTGCTCACCTGCCCTCCTGCCCAGCCTCCCCCACGCTTCAGCGGGAACAGGCGGAGAGCCGGCGCTAACAATCGGGACATCTCCGGTCCGCCCGGGCCCATTGTGGCCTCTTCCTGCTCCTGTCACCCACCGCCTTTGCGGCTCTTTGTGTGTCTGCCTCCCGGGCGGCCGGGATCCCGCCCACCGTGTGTCTTCCTGGCCTGCTCTGTTCTCTCAGGACGGCCTGGGAGGGTCTGGCTGCTTCTGGGGCTCTGGACCCACCCTGGGGAGCCAGGGGCCCGGTCTTGAAAGCTCAGCCGCTGCGGCCCCCAGCCACTGGGATGTTTGGAGAGAAATGCAGTCGGTGACATTTTCTGAGCACATGCTCAGAGCCCACCTCAGTGCTGGCTGCCAGGGCGAGTGGAGGAAGCGGGGGCATTTCCACCCCGGGGGCACGCGGCCTGTGGAAGAACAGAGAAGGAACCTGGTTTGGGGGGCAGAAGTGGGACATAGCGGTCAGAACACAAACTTTGGAGGCAGGTTGTCCTGGATTCAGGCCTCAGCTCTCGCTTTCTTTGACTGTATGCCGCGTACCAGTGATGTTCCCTCCCTGGGCCTCAGTTTCTGCATCTGGCAAATGGACACAATGACCCTCGTGGCTTGTCTCGTAGGGTGGACAGGCCTCGGTGAATGGCCGAGGCTGGGATCCCAGTCCCGGCCTGAGAGAACTTGGGGCAATGACAGTGGTAGCAGACCTGGGTGGGAAAGCTCCTAGCAGATCCACCCATTCATGAGTGGGAAGCAAGGCCCACGCAGGAACCAAATGGCTCCTTGTTACGTTTCAGCATGGCAAAGCATTGGGAGCATAGAAACCCAAATGTCCCTGTCCTTTTCTTTTTTCTTTTTTAAAAATATATTTTATTGATTTTTTTACAGAGAGGAAGGGAGAGAGATAGAGAGTTAGACATATCGATCAGCTGCCTCCTGCACTCTCCTCCGACTG
Organism: Lasiurus borealis; assembly: GCA_004026805.1. Taxonomy (NCBI): domain Eukaryota; kingdom Metazoa; phylum Chordata; class Mammalia; order Chiroptera; family Vespertilionidae; genus Lasiurus; species Lasiurus borealis. Next base: position 21,503 of record PVJN01032503.1, on the reverse strand, counting down.
GGATGTGCCCACAAATCAACGTACATGCCTTTGACCGGAATCGAACCTGGGACCCCTCAGTCCCCAGGCTGACGCTCTATCCACTGAGCCAAACCGGTTTCGGCAGTCCCTGTCCTTTTCCTTCATGCTCACCCCATTTCCACACGCTGCAGAGTCCAGAGCTCAACCTGAGGTCCAGAAGGGTTTCTGAAGGGCCTGGGGTCCCTCCCGCGTCAGCCAGCTTGCAGCCTGCTCTCCCACAGCTGCAGCTCCTTGCTGGCACCCTTGGCTCTGGAGGCTCGTCATCCTTTGAGGGGCACTGAGCCCTGCTGAGCGCTGCCCCCATTCTGTCCTTCCCTCCCCGTGCTGCCAGCTTAAGGCTCTGCGGCAGAGTAGACTTCAGTGAAGGGCTGGGGTCACGCGGGAAGGCGGTGGTGGGGTGTCACAGCAACGGAAATGTGGTCAAGGCAGTCATCGGCTGTCCCCCATCATCGGGACTGTGTCTGCATTCCCCCAACCTCAGCTTCCTTTGTCCCCGAAGCTCCCAAATCCTGGGCGTTCCCCTCCCTGCTCTATGGCGCCTCCTCTTCTCTCAGTGCCAGCTTCTAACCCCAAATTTCTGTTATTTTATTATTATTTTTTTTTACCTAGACCTCTTTGTTTCTCCCTTGGCACTGAGGTCGGCTCTGGAAAGTCAAGGAAACATCCCAGTGTGTTTCAAACAAAAGAAACCAGCTCCTTCTGTCCCCACCCTCAGCAACACAAAGAGCTGGCAGGAGCTTGCAAATGATGGGGTCCTTACCCATGACAGATTTCTTATCAGGGCTCCCTCCGTCCCAGCAGCACGGAGAGGAAGAGGCCTCCTGGGATGGGTGACAGCTCCCCGAACCTGGCTGTGTGACGCCCAAAGCGGGCTCCTGCCTGCCTCGTGGGGGTGCGGTCCCAGCATTCCTCCAGTCAGGCTGACCCAAAGGCAGAGGCCAAGCAGCTGTGTCTCAACCTGCTGGTGCCCTAAATGGCATTTTGCTCCAGGGATTTCCCTGTCTCCCCGGCCGGCTTCTTCCTGTGTCCAGGAAGCACCTCACAGCCCTCTGGGTGAGCCTGTGCTTGAACAAACCGCTGAGAGACAGCAGCCCGTTCTAATGCAAGTCTCACTCTTTTGTTCCTCAAGGTCCTTCGGAAGACCTGAAGTTCTGCGTGCTGTATCTGGCGGAGGTGAGTCCTCCGCTCTGCCTCTGAGCAGAGACCTGTGACCTGGGGCTTGCAAGGCGCTGCTGGGATGGGCTGGAGGGCAGGGTTCTGATGCCACCACCTCCATGCCACCTCAGGCCAGCGGTCCCGAGCCGGTCTGGCTTTTGTACCTTTACCGGAGCCAGAGAACACAGCCCAAAGAGCACATCCCATGTCTGTGATTGGGGCTCAGTGCGACTGGTAGCCCCGGGTACCTCAGGCCGAACAGAAGCTCAGATGGGCAGTGTAATGCCTTCGCTGAGCAAGCAAAACTGGGCAAACAGCTGATTGCTCACTATGGTTCGGGAGGTAAAATATCATCAAACCAGGGCTTTCCTCAGAGGTTCTTGGTGGTGAAAACAACTGAGAGCTGCTCCTGAGCCATCTCATTCTTTTCCATTTCCAGTCAATTTTTTATTCGCAGCCCTTGTCTCTGCTAATGTGAGCGGGGGCGCTCTCTGTCCCAAGCAAGGGCTCATTAGACCCATTCCTGTCCCCTGCGTCTGCTTTGATCTGTCCCACCCTACAGTCCTGGGAACCTGGGAAAGTCTACCCCGGCCACACCCTGTGGGTGGGGCGTGGTCTGTCTACCCTTGCTGGCCCAGAGGAGGCCACCCCTTGGAGAAGGAGCGTGTGTCACATGTGATCGAAAATCATTCCTTCAGTTCCTGGCTAAGATAAGCGGCGCAGGCCTTGGGGAGAGTCCCCTGCCGTGAACAGACCTCTGGGGAGAAGATGATTTGACGTTAGCTTCCGGGGAGAGCAGAGAGTTGAAAGGACAGTGTGCATCACCAGAACTGAGCTAGGAATGCTGGCTGCCTAGACTGGCAGCCCGAGGGCCAGAAGGCATTGGGCACCCTCCCTGGCATCAGCACATCCACCAGGCCCCGGGAGTAGCTGGCGGAGGCACTTCAGAGGTAGCCGAAGCACCTCCAGAGCACAGAGAGCTGCTTAGAAGCCGAGAGCCAGGCTGGGAAGAGCCAGAGCATCGGACCCTCCGTGCCCACCCCTCTGGGTCCCCAATCCCTCTGGCAGGGTCTGGAGTGAAGCTCCACGTTCGTTCATGCCCAGAGGGCTTCCTGCCCAGCGGGGTGTGTTTTTCCCAGAGAAAAGCACTTCTGCTTGTTCCACCCGAGGCTCCAAAGACTGAGGAAGGGGTATCGATCTGAGGCCTTTTATTTCTGTAAAGTGCCAGGCGATCTGACCCCACGACAGCCAGGAGCCTCTCTTTGCTCTTCATGGGCCACTGTGTATGACAGGCATGTCCACGATGAAGGAAGACGAGAGAGGGCTGCCTGCTCTGTTCCTTGGGGCAGGCTTGACAGGGTGGTTCTGGATCCCACGCAGAACCCGTGAGCGGGAACTTGTGACAAGTGGTTTCTTTCCTTCGCCTAACGGGCAGGGGGTTCCCAGAGAGTGGGGATTTGGAGAGGGTTTTTCGTTGCCCTGAGAAAACCCCAGTGGCCTGGGTGGCAGCTGCTCTGACTGTACCCCAGCAGTGGGCCCTGGGTGGGTTTCCCCTACGTCAGTGGTCGGCAAACTATTTAGTCACCAGAGTCAAATGTCAACAGTACAACTACTGACATTTCTTTGGAGAGCCAAATTTTTTAAACTTAAACTTCTTCAAAATAGACTTGCCCAGGCCATGGTATTTTGTGGAAGAGCCACACGCAAGGGGCCAAAGAGCCGCATGTGGCTCGCAAGCCACAGTATGCCGACCACTGCCCTAAGCAGTCATTGGCTGTGCGGTCTCTATTCTCCTGGACCAACATCTCTCAGCACTTGTAAGTCCATGGGACAGAGGCAGCCCACGACTGGCTTCAGAGCATCTGGGGCACTGGGTCAGAGTGCACGTTGGCTGGGGACCAACATAGAATCTGATACTGGCTCCATTAATTTCAGTCTGCACCTGGGGTTAAGACCTGGGTTCGAATCTTGGCTCTTCCATTTCCTACCTGAGTGATCTGGACAGGGTACATACTCATGTCTGAAACAAGGCCGATGAGGCCTACTTTGCAGGGTTTTTATAACGATTACCTGAGATGCAATAAGATACCGTGTCCGAGGCACTTAGCTCAGAGCCTGGCCCACAGTAAGTGCTCAATAAACGGTAGCTGTCATTTTGTCAGCTTCATCACAGGAGGAGAGCTTTTCCCATTCATTTCCTCTCCATGAGAGTCATCGGCCTTTTAAAAGTTAGGAGGAATCCCTCGCACTCTTTGTAATTAATGTGCATACGCAGTTATACACACGTGGCAAGGTCACAGGCTCTGGGGGAGGCGGAAGACAGACCTTGCATGCCCCTCTCCTAAGATCTGCAGCAGCCAGACCTCTCTGAGCCTCTGTTTCCTCATCTGAACAATGCTAGCAGCTGTGCCTTCCCTTCCTCGCTGTTGTGGGATAGAATCATGGGGAGACCTGGATTAAAAGAAAGAATGTTTGTCAAAGCAAGTGAACACGTGTAAATAGGAGAAGAGGTTTTCGTTTTTACGAAGATAGTCATTTAGGAACAAGACGGTGAGGCAAGACGGGGGTTTGAAAGAGGCCAAGGGGTGCTGGGTTTCTGGCTGACTTCGGGGTGCTCATGTTCGCATGGAGAGGGCTGGGCCCGGTGCTGCTTGGCTACCCGCCCTGAAGTCAAGAGCCCCCCCTGGGAATGAGTTGTGTGAGGATGCCTGCAGGGGAGCCTGGTACTGAGGGAAGTGTGAGTCTCAGCTTGTAATGGACGGGTTAGATCACACAAATGGATTAAGAGCAACAGGCTCACATCCTGTGTGGGGGCAGCACGGGGGTCCCCCGTTTAGAGAGACTGAGGCAGATGGTCATTCAGCCTCCCTGGCTCCGGGCTGTCACTCTTGGAAGCCTCAGAGCTTTAGGCAGCACCTCAAGAGGAGTCTAGGGTGCAAGGACTTCCTAATAATGTGTACCCGCCTAAGACCACTACTGGCCACCGGGCCAGGCCCAGATCTAGAGACTTAAGAGGAAGAGCTTTCCTTGAGCTTGTGGATGGTGAAGTGCTCTTTAAAATGGGTAATGACATAAAAGGAATCATGACCATGACAGAATTTCTGCTTCAGAGCTGAGAGAGATTCGGGAGATTAAAGGATAGGCTGAAATCCAAACAGCCAGGTGGAGGCAGAACCCTGGAGGCTCCCGCCAGGACCAGCTTTGGGGAGTGATGGCCTTTCCCCTGCCTCACCCCTCCTCTCCTGGGAGGAACACAGTGAGACTGGGGGCCAACGGACTGCTGGTTGTCTCCCGCTCCACCTGACTTCTCCGTGGGGTTGGATCTGGGGTCTTTTGCTGGGTGTGTCCTCCCCTGGAGTGGGCTGGGGGTTCTGGGAAACGGAGGGAACACGTGGTTAAATGATAGGATTGCCTCACCTTCAGTTCCCAGAAGCCCCGGGGGCAGGGCTTTTTCTTCCCTTTCTCCTCTGATGCTTTTAGGAAGATCCGCTTCTAGGCACTTTCGAGCTGGAGAGTAATTGCTGCACCCAGAGAACACTTAACACGGGAGGTGCCCTCGCCCTGGAGGGTGACATCCCCGAGGGTGGCGTTGGATGGCAGCGTGGAAAATGTTGCTCAGCGCTGTCAGGCGAGGCCGGCCAGCTCAGAGCCTTGGCGTTGGCTATTCCTCCTGCTTAGAACAGTTTCTCCCCGGCACTCGCTTTGCTGGCTCCTTACTGCCCAGCCTCGCTGGACTGCTGCCCCTTCGGAGAGCCGTCTCTGGCCAGCGGGCTCCCGTAGACTCTCCCTTTGTCGCCTTGTCAGAATCTGTAAACATGTCATTTATTCATTTATTGACTGCATCCCCGCCACCCTGCCCCCCAACCTCAGGGCCAGAGCTCCATTTCTCCTTTTCCTCCTTTACCCCCGGGGCCTAGTACAGTCTCTGACACATGGCAAGAGCTGAACTGAGATGTATTAAATGAACAGCAATAGTTGCTGTTTATGGAGGCCCGGGTTGACCGGCTTCACTTGCCTCCCAAGAACCCTGAGACGTGGGCGATGGCATTACCGTTCCCATTTTCTAGACTGTCCTGAGGTCCTCAGCTAGGAAGTGGCAAGGCGGGCATTCAGACCAGGCCTGTTGAACGGCAGGGCAGGGAAGGACTGCGTGCAAACGCCGTCTCTCTGTTTGCAGCCGGCCAGCCTGTGCTCTTAGCTCCCGGGCTGAGTCCATCTCCCCACCGCCCCGCGGGGGTATAATCGAATTCCAGCGGAGTCAGAAAGCTCCTAATGCCCAGGCCGGAGCGTGTTGCAGGGGAGGCGAGCGCTGGGCATGGCGTGCCGCCCCTCCCCGCCCAGTGCCTTCTGGCCGCCCAGGGCCCTGCCCTCCCTCCGTCCCCGCAGCCCGCTGCTGCTCCGGCCGGCGGGGCTGCCCCGGCTTTGACCTCCTCCCGGAAGTCCCTCCAGGGAGCCAGAGCTTACCGGAGCGTCGCTTGCCAAGCGCTGTGCGAGGTCCAGAGGAGAAAGGCCGTCCAAGAAGGAGTCTCTAGTCCATTTGGGGAGATAAGACCGCAGCACGGAACGGGGTTAAATAGCAAAGCGGGGTTTGCACAATGACAGCAGTGCCAGAGGCTGCCGCTGCCCTCGGGAGGGGGAGGGGAGGAGAGCTGAGCAGTCAGGGATCAGATCCCACTCACAGGCCAGGCAGTAGCGGGGCTAGCGGCCACATGAGGTGCCTAACCAGACTTTCCAAGGCTTCTGTTGGCGTGCCATCCAATCACCCCTCTAGCCGTGGCTTGGTGATTAGACCCGTGTGCCCTGGGTGGGAGAGGGGGTCCTGGGAGTTGGGGGAGGGGGTCCCGGCTCCACAGAGCATCAGAAGGGCAAAGACCTTGGCCCTCTGGGTTCCCCACGTGCTCTCCCAGCTGCTGCTTGGTGCTGCCTGTCCCGGGGGGTGACCTCACCATTTCTGCTCTGTGGCTCTGCAGAGGCCTCCACTGTGCTGGGAACCACGGCCTCCCTCCCTCCCTTCCCCCAACCTGCGGGCACCAGGCTCGCCAGCTGGCCCCTGAACCAGCTTCCCTGCTCCTCTGGTCGCCTCGGTGCCACCGGGGATTCGGGTGCATTTGTGGCTTTTAGTGGACACTCCCCCCCTCCCCCCCAGCTCCCACTGCTGCAGCCTCGCCCTCTGGAGCCCAGGGAGGGGCTGGGACCCGGGAGCCCCCAGAACCAGGGAGCAGCCCTGACCGTCCCTTTCTCTCTCTTCCCTGACGTCAGAAGGCAGAGTGCTTATTCACTTTGGAAGCGCACTCGCAGGAGCAGAAGAAGAGAGTGTGCTGGTGCCTGTCAGAGAACATCGCGAAGCAGCAACAGCTGGCGGCCTCGCCCCCACAGAGCAAGGTAAGGGGGTGTCACCAGGGGCGGCAGCCCTGCTGCCCCTCAGGGGCCTGGACCCTGCAGCCTCCGCATGGAGCGTGGGACCAGGCTCAGCTCGGGACTTGGATCTGGACGACGAGCTCCTGGCAGGGAGGCCTGTGCTCGAATGTCTGTCTCTGCCCCTTGGCACCTCCCTGGGGCCGCTGAGTGGGTTTTATGTTGCTCGGGCAGCGCGGCAGAGCCAAACTGTGCACGACCCATCCATCCTCGGCTCTGTCCTCCGGTTTGCCCATGGCCAGGGCTCATTTGGCCCGGCCTGCCTGCTGCTGCCAGGCATGGGGGTGCCCCTCTGCCATTGGCGAGCCGCGCCAGGGGCGGCACACTGCTGTTCAACGCCGGCCCGAGCGGGCATACTTAGGAGGGGAGGTTTGTGGCAGACGCTGCTCTAGTTTGAGCAGGTCACAGCCCGCTGGAGCCAAGTGGGGGTTGCTGGGGCGGGGGCAGGGCGGGGGGTGGCCAACTGGAGCATCAGGGGAGCTGAGAGACTGCCATCTGAGACTGGAGCAGGCCCCTCAGCTGGCGCCGTGCCTAGGGAGGAGGTAGGATGGGAGCTGGACCTTTGTCACTCGGAGGCCAGCCACAAGGCACGGCTGTGTTTCCCCATCTGTGAGTCGCTCAGGCACTTCTCTTGCTAATTTTGGGGTTTGGCCGCAGGAGCCAAGGTGGGGGAGCTGAGGATAGCGGAGGGCAGCTGTCTGTAAGCTCCCTGGCCTGGTTTCTTTCTGACGCGGTTAAGCCCCTCGTGCCCGGGGCAGCAGGCGGATGGCGGGGGCAGCGGCGTCTGCTGGGGTTCAGCAGGCCCGGGAGAGGTATCTGGGCAGCGGGGCACGGCCCGGGGAAGCGCCTGAGAACCTACAACCGCACACCTGACAGTTGTCTTGTTTCACACAAGCCGGGGCAGGAACAACCTTGATGAGGGAGGACGGTGGGAAGAGTGTGGACTCTGGTGTGGCAACCGCCGCTGACGGGCGGTGTGACCTCGAGCGAGTCACTCTACTAACTTAGAGTTTGCTGTCCTCATCGGGGACCAGAGCTCCTCGCTCGAAGGGCGGCTGTGAGAATGAAAGGAGACGTTGCCTGCACATTCACAGCTCGGTGCTTGTATGCAGTGGGCACTCAGTAGTGGTGCGCTGCCCCCACCTCTGCCAGGGCCGCTTGTTGCGTGCCAGCCAGCTGATTCCCGCTGTCAGATCCTCTCCCTGAGCAGAGGCCTGTGCAGGCTGCGGCTGTGGCTGCCTGGAGCTCTCAATCCTGCGTTGGTTATAGCCAGAAGCCAGGCCACTCCCTATTCACGGGGGCAACCGATGGCTGAAAGGTTTCTAGGTCTTGGGCTTCACTGCTTCCGGTTCAGGGGAGAGGGTTCTTTCTGTCCAGCTTCAGGGTTCCCGGGCCTGGAGTGTGTTCGCATCAGCCTTCTCAGTACCATGGGGAGTCTGGAGACTAAAGCAGCCTGCGTTTCAGAGACACTCTCTGGTCCCTGCGGGGCTGTGGGCTTGGCTGACTGAGCCCGGAAGGCCCCCGGCTTGGAGGCCTGGCTTCTGGGCCACCCCAAGATAGAGAGCATCCTGGGCAGGCAGCCAACCGCTGGCCGCCTCTTCGAATCAAAACTCCTTAAACGCGTGACAAATTGTATGCTGAGCGGGAGGAAGAGAAAGAAGGAGGGGCTCACCTCTGGGGTGGTCTCAGAACTGCCTCTTCCCCCGAGACCCAGCCCTGCACACCCCACTTGGCGCACCCTCCGTAGAAGACACTTGTGTGATCATCTTATTCGACTGGCCCCTTGGGGGTCTCGTGCCCAACTTTGCCTTCTCCAGCCCCAGATAGATGTGGGGGTACTTTAAGTGACAGCCCGGGTGGCTGTGCCCCTGCGCTCAGCTCCTTCAGGTCCTGGCAGCCTCGGGTGACTGTGAACTCCGTGCCAAGGGCTGGGCCTCAGCCTTTCTACAAGGGTTGCTGGCCTCCAGGAGAGAGAGCAGGGCTCAGACATTGACTTCTTGCTTGACCGACTAGTCCTGACCGAGCAGCACGCCTTTCTTAATGTCTTTTCTTTGTTCTTTCTGGAATGCTCCACCTTCTGCCGCTCAAAGGAAGCCGCTGCTCAAGCCAGCCACCTCCCCCTGACCCCTCTCCCCGACTCAAATGCCTCTCTGGGGAAAGAGGGGTTATCAAGGCACCTCCCCAAACTCCTAGGCTGCCCCTTCTCCACCTCATTCCTTTCACCAGTATGTGCTGACACCTTTGAATGGAGGTTCTTCAAACATTTCAAAGAATGCAGAGTTTTCCCCAAATGTGCAAAACATAATAAATGTGAGGTGCCCTGACCGGGAAATGCTCGTTGGGAAGGACGGAGGGAATTGGAGCAAGATGGAGTCAAAGGATAGCGAGGTACCGCCTGCGTGTGCCCTCTGCAGCCACTTCCCGCGTGGCCTCCGGGGTCCCATCTGTGCATTGGTCTGGTGGCTCTTTCCAGCTCTCAAGCTTTGTGATTCTGGTCACTCATGAGAGCCGAGGACCAGGGGTCATCCAGGCTCCAGTACAGAATTATACCCTAAAGATGCTGCATTACTTGACTGACTGCCTGTGAAATCTGCTGTCTTAGGGGCCAGGTCAGTTTCTCTCTCGGAGCTGGGGAGGGGCAGGCAGGCACAGGCTTTCGGTGCTGTCTTTGAGGTGCCTGTGGTCTGTGGCCTTAGGACGGGGGTTCTAGCTGTGGTAGGGTGGACATAATGGCAGCAGGTGGGGAATCCATTGCCTGTTTCTTGCTCACTATTAGCTGACCACAGTAGGCAGGAGGCTGCTGGGGCCGGCCTGCAAGCTCTCCATCTCTCTGTAGAAATCAATGGCCCACTCCCTCCGCTCTCCCAGCCTCTGTCTTGCGCTCACCACTCCCTTCTTCCTCATTATCCGTTCCCTCTCTCGCCTCATTATCTCTCCCCGGAGGGAACCTACTTCTCTTCTTCTGCCCGGGATAACTTTCACTAACCTCCCTGCGCAGGGCATGTGCCACGCGTCTCATCTGGAAGCACTCGGAGGTGGTCTTTCTTCCCTGTGGCCCTTGAGGTTCTAAGCGAGTTTGGCAGACAGGTACACCTGGCTTTGGTTATGCAATCAACTATACCTAACACATGCCTGCTCCGTGCCAGACCCTTGTTTAGGTCCTTTGGGGTCATGGAGATGTACAAGACCGAATTCCTGACCTATGGAACCTGCCTTTAATTAGACAGCCATGCCAGGAACCAGAGTGGCAAACGGAGCATGAGAGGCGGTGCCTGGTGCATCCTAAGAGCCGTCTGTCTAGTGGGGCCCTGGCCGCACATTTGCCGCCCGTTCCGAGAACCACCGCTGAGCCCACCATGTGCCCAGCTTTGAGGAGGGTAGCTATGAGGAGGGTAGGCTTTTGACTGAGCCATCAGGGACGAGAAGCGGGTGCGGTACAGCCTGTTCTTCCCTGTTCTCAGGTGGCAATGCACAATGAGCCTGTCACACTCTTTCCTTGGGAGATCACAGTCCAGAGGTGGAGACAGACATGCCAACAGGACGTTCAAAAATAGCCTAGCAAGCGCTGAGGGGCCTCCGGGTAGACACCGAGCCGCCCGGAGACCCAGCTTTTTCATCGGCCAAGTCGATGGATTCGTGGGGTTCTTGTGAGAAGCAGGCTCGCGCCCCGTGCTTAGCCAAGCGGCGACCGAGAAGAGCTCTGTGGATTGTGATGATTCATAAAGTCATGTCTCTGTAGCAAGATTCCTCTAGTGCCTCTGTTTACGGAAGCTGAATGCTGCCGCTCTGAGCGCCTGTGACGACCGTTCCACGTCACTTCCCGTGCCGACTGCTGTGTTCCGGGGCTCAGGCAGGGAAACTGAGGCCTCCTGGGTCTGTTCTGGCTCTGAGACTTTTTCCAGATGTGATGTGAGACTTTTTCCAGATGTGATGCTGAGGTGTGCCACCTCGTCATCTCTACTGGGAGGCTAGACCGGGCCCCGGAGATGCCAGGGTCTGTCTCGGCGCCTTAGAGAGGAGCAGGGGCAGGTTCTGGAGCCGGGCAGCCCAGGCCTGAGTAGACAGCAAGCTAATTCCAGTTCTGTCTGGTTCCACAGAAACTCCACCCTTACGGCTCCCTCCAGCAGGAGATGGGGCTGGCCAACTCCACCAATGCCACCCAGGATAGAAGCTTTACCTCATCAGGACAGACTCTGATTGGCTGAGCAAACCCCAAAGGCCGGACTCTGCTTCTGGCAACTTAACCCTTTCTTGGGCATCCCCCACCACACAGTAACCTCACCTCAACTGGACCCCCAAACCGAGGACCAAGATGGTGGGCCTAGGGACATCTGGAGGGAGCAGCCCCGCCCCACAGGTGCGTGTGGACTGGCATCAGAAGGACTGCCGTGGCGTGAGAGGCCCTCGGGGCGCCTGCAGACTGGCATCCGAAAGTCCTCCCGGAAAAGACTCAGAAACTCATTTCCCACAAGGAAGAAGGGGGCGAAACAGCCTCCGGGCCTCTGGTGGTTCCAGCGCCTGCCTCGAGGGCAGCGGGAGAGGCTGGGAGGTCAGCCCCAGTGGAGAGCAGTGCCATGGCCGTCCACTGCCAGAGGACACCGTCACCCAGTCATCCATCTGCTCCCACTCCTCCATCCCTTCGCTCAGCAGATATTTGGGGGGCATCTACTTTATGCCAGGCTCTGTGCTAGGACCTGGGGATGCTGCGGAGGAGGAGATGGACATGGTCTCTGCTCTTATCAAGATTTCAGTCCTAGTAGAGGAGTCGCGTTAAGTAAATGAACACACACACACACACACACACACACACACACACGCTGTCATGCGATCGCAAACTGTGATCATCTGGGAAGTAAAAGAACAGATTCCTGGAAGAGAGAATATTGTTTAGATCATGTATGTGTGTGGAGGGGTAGATCATAAATCTTAAGCTGGGAGCTGCAGGCCAGAGAATGGACTCAGCCACGCAAGGACTTTGGAGAGAGTATTCCGGGCACATGGGACGGGACGGGCTGGGTAGAGTACCTGACAGGGGATGCTCGGCGTTCAGGAGGCCAGGGGCCAGGGCCCTGTGGCTGGAGCTCAGCGAAGAGGCAGAGAGGGCGGGTGGGGCCATATTGCGCAGGCCTGTGGTTGTTCATATTTTATGGATTTTGTCCTGGAGACGGTGGGAAGCCAGCGAAGGCTTTTGAGAAAGAGAGTCCCCGAGTTTCGGACACATTTCTAGAAGATCGGTTTCAGTAGGGGCCCAGCTGGCTCTGAGGATATCAGTTAGGGGTCCCCTTAGACCTCCAGGTTAGGGGTGGCAGTGGCTTGTCCTGGATGGTGGCTGGGCTGGTGGGGATGTGGTAGAGGCTCTGGAACGAGTACAGAGAATTATCCTATTTCTTCGCCCCCTCTCCCATCCCCCACGATGCCTTGCTCTTTCAGTGGATGCAAGAGAGGATTGAGGCCTTCCTCCCAGACTCCCGCCTGGCCAGGCCGGGATGGGGACCAGTGCCGAGTGCTTGGGGTGTCTCTGGGGGTTGGGAGCAGCGGGTGCTCTTTCTGGCCAAGGTGGGGAGCTCACAGCCCCTGGGGCTTACCCGGGCTGTGCCTCCATCCTGTGCTGAGCGGTCTGATCGGAAGCTGGAACACCAACCTCTAGAAAGGGATTTGTTTCATTTCTGCCTCGCTCCTAAGGTCAGGGCCCAGGGCGAGGTAGGGCTCAGCGCTCTGCAGGGACCTGTCCTGCCTCCGGGCTAGAGAAAGGCCTCTCCAGGGGACAGTGCCTAGAGCTCGGCCTGCGCCCTGCTGGCTGCACCCCCACTGGAGCCCAGGGTTGGGGAGGCCCCCCCCCCCCCCGCATGAGGACAGCCCCAGGCTGCGGGCGTAAGTGACGAAGCTTCTGCCTGAGGGAGGTGTGGAGGTCAGGCTCACTTGCATGGAAAGGGGTCGGAGAGGCCAGAAGCTCCCCATAACCCGGATGGTCTGCGTCGTGTCCTGGAAGACCTCCTCCATGTCTTTAGAGAGGGGCCCTGTGCCCTGCTGAGTTTGCTCCCCGGCAGTGGCCCCCGGAACCCCAAGAAGGGTGGCCCAGACGAGAACTCTTCCCTCACCTTCCCTCCCAGCCTAGGAAGGACCGGGCATGTGGCCTCAGCAGTCTGACAGGCGATGGCATGCATCCGCTCACGACCACGCCAGTCCCCCTGCCCAGCAGGGAATAGCCGGGGGCTGAGGTGGGACAGGGGGTGCACGCTGCCTGTCCGCGAGGACTCGGCCGCGGGGTTAATTCTGAGAGGCGGCGCGGCTGGGTCTGCACAGACCGTTCTGCAGCTGCACTCTGATTTCATTTAATCCCCTCACAAGACGACATCAAGGGGAATGTGGGGCGCGGGAGATTCGCCTGTCTGGCAAGACAGCAAGCCTGTCTCTCTGGGACCTGGGACCTACCTCTGCCCACCAGACAGAGGACAGGAGGGCTGGGCACAGGGAGATGGAGCGTCCGGAGGCAGTACGCAGCCCTGAGACGGCTTCCTCGCCAGCTTGTCTCATAAGCTGCTAAGTTGGGTGGATGCTCATCACATCAGGGTCCTCGGTCCCGCCAGCTGTGGGGGAAGCCGACACCAGCTCCCGAAGGACCCCCTCTTTCCCGGGACTGTGGTCAGCGTGCCTCGGCTGCTCTGCCTCTCACACGGAGGACATCCTTTGACTCCAGGAGCCTGAGAAGATGCCATTTGACCCGGTGGCCACCGCGCGTCAGCACCCCCATCCGTCCCCGCAGTCCGGGAAGACCAAGGAGCTATCAAAACTGCGTTTGAGAGTCATAATCACGGGAAACACGGCCGAGCCCCTCCCTCCACATAAATCACCCAAGAAGCCCACACAATGGTCTCTTTCCTGATGGGCCGATTGTCTCGATTGTCTCGGTTTGGTGTCTCTGGCCTGGGAGCCGGGAGGAGGGGAGCACAGGCGTTTATTGTTGAAAAGGCCATCTGTGCGATCTGAATACAAAGGTCCCTGTTTCATGTGTCTCAGGGCCTGAGTCTTTGGGCCCTGGGGGAGTTGGGACCTGTTGGAAATAATGAGGACAATTATTTATATCTAGTATTTTTATTCTTTGTTTAAAAAAAAATTTATATATATATATATATATTCTGCCACCAGAGTCTTCCTTTTTCACACATGAGGGTTCTGTCAAGTGAGGTGCAGGCAGTTTCACAGTGTGGGAGGTCTCCCCACAGGGAGAGCACGGGCTTGGGAGATGGAAACCGGGGACCCCAGGCGGCGTCTCCCCTAGGGCCCGCCAGCTCTCAGATGAAAGGGACTGGGATTCAGAGATGTTAAATGATTTATCGAAGCTGGTAAGAGGCCGAGCTAGTTCCCAAGCCTAAGGCCTTTGAAGTTAATCCATTGCTCTTTCCAATGTAAAAAAGTAAAATAAAATAATTGTCTTTCTGGAATGAGAATGAGAGAAATCAGTCATCTCTTCCTGGAAGAGGCAGGAGGGGGCTCTCCGGCATGTAGAAGTTGTGGCCTTTTAAGCTTTTATTTGTCCTGAAGCTCAGGACAAATAAGTGAGATACAATATTCTCTACCCCATAGAACAGTGGTTCTCAACCTTTCTAATGCCGTGGCCCTTTAATACAGTACCTCATGTTGTGGTGACCCCCAACCATAAAATTATTTCCGTTGCTACTTCATAACTGTAATTTTGCAACTGTTATGAATCATATTGTGTTTCCCAATGGTCTTAGGCGACCCCTGTGAAAGTGTTGTTCGACCCCCAAAGGGGTCACGACCCACAGGTTGAGAACCGCTGCCATAGAGAATGAACTTCCAGCGTATGAAGGGGTGGGCCCAGGCTGAAAGATTCGCTAGCTTCACACCATATTGGAAAAATTTGATATAAAAGACATGGTGGAGGTCCTCAAGACAGACTGGGGGTCAGGGAGGGGGCTTGGCCCCGGGGACTGTCGGGTGACTCCCTTCCCCTTTTGGGTCTGGCATTCAAGAGGACCAGCAGACACAGCCTTGGGGTACCCGGCAGCAATGGCACGTGGGCCAAAGGCTGAAAAGGATGGCTTGGGAGATGCACTGAGCAAGAGTCGGGAAGGAGGCCTTTGACCCACGCCCTGTCGAGGGCGCGGAGAGACTGTTCCAGGTTCTGGGCTCAGATCTTGCTAATGGACTGGTTTCGCATCTCAACTCTAAGGAACTGGGAATCAACTGGACAGGATTTCAGATATCCCCCCAAAGAAGCAGACCCTCCAGCTCCCCTCCCACGTCCTTGCTGCCTGTCTGCCTGTGCGCAGAGTGCCTTCTTCGAGTCTTACCCATGGACTCAGCCATCTTGTCATTCCTTTTTTAGCTCCTAACAAAGACAGCACAACCTGACCGCCTATCCTGCCTTGACCTTATCTCCCCTCAAGCCTTTCTCTGAATAGGGCCAGCATCCTCCAAATTGTTCCCAGATCTTTGGTTTAGGGCAGAACAATAACTGGAGGTAATTGGTGAGCATGTGTACTGCGCATCTGGCTCAATGCCAAGCTTTGGACCTACCCTTGTCTCTTCAATCCTCATTTCAGCCTCCCGGGGTTCATTATCCCTGCTACACCTTTCCCCTCATCGTGCCCAGTTGATATAGGAAGGCGCTATCTCAGAGAAGTTAAGAACCTCGTCCAAGGTCACCCAGCTAGCGGGCTGCGGGGATGGGAACTCGGGTGGCCCAAGTCCAGAGCGCCTGCTTGGGGTTGCTCTGTTTGTCCTGCTTTCCAGCAATCATGGACCATCCAAGCTGAAGGTGAAGGGGAGGCTGAGCAGCCGCAGTCCTGCTTCAAGGCCAGTGTGGGAGGCCCTTGTCTTCGGAATCCAGCTCGGGTCTCAGCTTGGTTCTCAAGGTTCTCCCTGGTTGTACGGGGCTCCTGCTTTGTGCTCACACGCTGGCCACGCTGGACTGGTTCCCTGCTCTAAAGCCCCGAGCACATGCGTTTTAGACGGCTTCTTCTGTCTGATGCTGCCTGCCTGCCTTGTTGTCTCTTCTGGATGCCATTCAAGGCATGGCACCTCCCTGAGACATCTTTCGAGATGTGGCTCGCATTTCCATAGTATCGGGTTCATTCTCGGCCCTGTGTGGCAGGCAGAAGTGTCTCACCTCTGAGGCTGTGGGCTCCTGGGAAGCCAGTGGAGGCAATAGCTCATGTATTCTTCTGTTCCTGCCTGGCCCTCAGTTGATGTTGTAGAATTGAATTGGGTCACACAATTCAAACCTCTCATGGTCCAGAATCTAGATGAGGAAACTGAGGCTCACAAACAGGAAGTGGCCTGGCTAAGGTCATGGGACAAATTAGTGGCAGAGCTAGGACTAGAACTCAGGTGTCCTGGTTCCCTTGACTGTGAGTTTTTACTGCTTTTTTACTGCTGCACCTCAGCTTTGCAAGACCAGAGCCTGGGTCCCCACTTGGTTTATTAAGCAACCTGTCCAGGTTCACTTCCGGGTCATGGATTCCATCTTATTCCTTGCTGACTCCTGTATATCCTCAGAGAACAAAACTGTTCCTGCGGTTCTCTTCTCCTCTCGCCGCGCCCATTGCCCTCAGAGTAAACCAGCATCGGATTCTGAAGATCTTGGTTCAAATCCCGATTCTCTGGCAACTCACTGGGTGACTTTGGGCAGATTTCTTCACCTCTCCTTAACACCAAAAACATAATTGGGAATAGAGTAATTATTTTATGGGTGATTAGAAATTTGATAGAACCATACAAAGGGCTTGGCAGGAAGAGGAAAGGGGTGAGGTCCCACCCAGTGAACCATACAGTCTTTGACTGTGGAATTCAATGGATCAACAAACCGATTTGTAGAAACTGAGACCAAGAGAGGTAAGAACTTGGCCAAGGGCACATGGTCGGTGCCAGAGCTGGAGATAGGACCCGACCCGCTACCTTGCAGGCCAGTGCTCCTCGGTAGTGACTCTTTTGAAGTTTGCCAGGCTGTGAGCAGGGAAGGACTCAGATTGTCGTAGAGATGCTCCCGTCATCTCACTCCACTGCGTTGTCGGTAGGAAAAGTAAGACACCACGTTGGGCGGTAAAGGAAACAGTGGGAAACGGCCCGGCTCACGGCGTGGGCAGCAGCGGTCCAGGAGGCTGAGCTGTCTGGAAATTCCTGGCGTGTTCGTGCTGGAGCGGAATGAATGAGGCTGCTGTTTCTCACCTGGAGGTTGGGGCCTGGCAGGCCTGGCGGAGAATCTCCCCGAGGTCTGCTCTAAAAATAGCAGTGGGATCAGGGCTGAGGGGAAGGGGAGGGGGCTCCTTGGGGAGCTGGGTGGGACCTCTCCCCCTTCCTCTTCCTGCCAGGCCCTTTGTGAGGAAGTGCCCTAGATTCAGAGGATTCCGAGCTGGGAGGCTCCTGGAGCATCAGCCCTCACGTCCCCTTCTCCTACAGAAGAGGAGGCTCTGGGGGCCGGGAGAGGGGAGAGGACTGGACAGCAGCCACCGAGTCCCCGGGAGAAGGTTCCAGATGGCAGGCGGTCTTCCTCCTGCTGTTTCAGCAGGGCGGCTCCAGGCCCGGTGAGGGTTTCTCTCGCCGCCTCTGGGCGAGCGCAGGGCCTGGGAATTCCTGGGGCCGGATGTGGCTGGGCTTCCTGAGAGTCGCCCAGCAGGCGAGGAGTCCCCCTCTCGTCTGCCCTGAGCCCTGACCCCCGCCAGCTGGCCTTCCCGCGCCACGCCTTCCCTTTACTGGTGTCCCTGTCCTTGCTGATTTGTCCTCCTGTCGCCCTCTGGGCCGTCTGCAGGGAGAGCGTACAAGGCGGGGGCATACAACTGGTCTGCGGGACGGAGGGTCTAGTGGTCTGGGACCCCTTCCCTGCCCTGCCCCAGGAACGAGCAGAGGCAGTGAAGGTGGAGGCAGGGGCCTGGGTTTAGAAGCAGGCAGGCCAGGTTCCAATGCCAGCTGTGCTCTCACCAGCTGTGGAATTACCATGGACCCCCTAGCACCCGTCAGATGAGACGAGGGCACCTATGTCACTGGTTTCTCATGAGGATTAAAGGGCTGGGTGTGCGAAGTGCCTGGCGCGTAGCAGGTACTCAGTAAAGGTGGCTGTCAGCCCTCGGCCAAGCATGAACATGTGCTCGCCTCTCTGCAGCCCCTTCCTGGCGGCCTCCCCCATGGGGCATGCCGGTGTTTGTTTTTAATACAGTTGGTGTTTTTGATGTTGTGTTGGTGCTAAAGTTACTTACGTTTATCGTGAAGAAAACGTTGAGTACAGGTGAACCAGCAGAAGGGAATGAAGTTCACCCTTAATCCCAACACCCAGAGATAGCCACGGTTAACATTTTCGGGTGTATCCTCGTCAGGCCATTGTTTATACACACATATGTCTTATTTGCACATTGTAGTTACTAGTGCACACAACGTTCAAACTTGTTTTTCCCCCCATTTAACGAGGCAGTGTATCCATGTTTCCATGTCAATAAATGTTCCTCTACAGCATCGTTTTTCAGTGCCTGCAGAATATTTCATTATGGAGAGCAGGGGTGGGGAACCATTTTTTCTGCCAAGGGCCATTTGGATATTGATAACATCATTTGTGGGCCATACAAAATGATCAACTTAGGAACTAGCCTGCTAAGTGTGGTCAAACATTTAAGCAACTCACCCCTAACGCCTTGGCAGGGCCAGATGAAATGATTTCACGGGCCTTCCACGGCCCGTGGGCCAGACGTTCCCCACCCCTGGGGAACATTATTCCATGATGTGGATCTGCCACATGTTGTTTATCCATTTATCGCTTGATGCACATTTGGGTTGCTTTGATGAAACAGGCTTCATTTCAATAGTTTCCAGAAGTTTAACATTTAGGTTGTTTCCCTTTTTTTTCA
Organism: Lasiurus borealis; assembly: GCA_004026805.1. Taxonomy (NCBI): domain Eukaryota; kingdom Metazoa; phylum Chordata; class Mammalia; order Chiroptera; family Vespertilionidae; genus Lasiurus; species Lasiurus borealis. The sequence continues at coordinate 3,054 of PVJN01032503.1, read as the reverse complement.
TTTTTACAAACACTTGATATTTCACAAATCCTTGTGGGTATATATTGGTATCTGCAGCATCGAGGGAACATGATTGGCCCTCCACAAATACCTGATGAAGGAGTGAACATTTTGTTAGGATAAATTCCTGGTAGTAGAATTTCCATGTCAAGGAGTGTGTACAGTGGTACCTCAAGATACGAGTTTAATTTGTTCCGTAACCTTGAGGCGTGGGAAACTATGAGACTCTCGAGTCTCAGTAAACTGGTGGGTCGTGTGCAGCCGGCCGATCCGCGCGATGACTCCTATCTCAAATATTGCTTGTATTTCAAAGCAAAAATCGCTTGCTTGACGGCTAGTATCTCAAAAATCTTGTATGTTAGCGCACTCGTATCTTGAGGTACCACTGTATTTGTAAAAGAGGCTCTTGACATCTGTTGCCAGTGACTCTCCAGATCGGTTGTGCTATATAACCCATAGTGCAGATTGACCGACTTATCCTGCTCTGCCCAGAACTTTGCCTTTTTACCACGGAAAGTTCTGCTTCCTGGGGAACCCTCTAGTCCTGAGCAAAGCGAAACAGTCTGGGTAAGAGAAGGACCGTTCCCCCACACCCTCACCGACACTGTGCATTGTTACATTTCTTTTAGTAGGTGCGTTTTTGGGTTACTAGAGATTTTGAATATTTTTTTATATGCCCTTTTGTTACTTATGTTTTGTGTACAGGCGTTCAAGGTATTTTTTTGCTCATTTTTTTGTTCTGTTGAGTGGTTTATAGTTTAATCAGGAATTCTTTATCTAATAAAGATATTTGTGTTAGTCTTTTATTTTTTATCATTTAAAATTACAAATATTATTTTTATTTATAGGTAATCATATCTCTACATTGCTTTGATAGTTGCTTTATCAAGAAATTATTCACATAAACAATTTATCTCCTACAAGTACACAATTCAGTGGGGTTTTAGTACCATTACCACAACCAACTTTACAATATTTTCATTATCTCCCAATGAGCCATGCCCTTTAGCTATCAACCTTTATCTAGAGAAATAGAAACACCAAAAATGAGAGAGTATCACCAGTTCTCTCAGCTCCTCCAGCCACAAACAACCGCTAATCCATCCCTGTCTTTATGGATTTGGACATTTCATAGAAATAGAACCATGGTATTTGGTCTTTTGTGACTGGCTTCTCTCACTTCAATAATGTTGTCAAGGTTCATCCATGTTGTAGCCTGTGTGTCATTCCTTTTTATGGCTGAATATTATTCCATTTTGTGGGTCTGCCACATGTGGTTTATCCATTTATCGCTTGATGAACATTTGGGTTGCTTTCACCATGCTGCTATAGTCGTCTGTGTGAACGTTTTAGTGTAGACTTGCGTTCCCATTTCTCTTGGATCTATACGTAGGAGTGGAATTTCTGGGTCTGCTGATAACTCTATGTTTAACTTTTTGAGGAACTGTTATACTGTTTTCTGAAGTGGCTGCATGATTTTTTATTCCCACCATCAGTGTATGAGGATCCTGACTTCTCCACTTACTCTTTTCCCGCTTCTTAAATTAGACCCATCCTCTGGGTGTGAAGTAGTAACTCATTGTATTTGTGAATTACATTTTCTGGCGATTGATAGCTTATCTGTTCATTTTTAAAAATATTTTTCCTTTGGTGTTGTAGTAGTCACCCAAGGTTTATATAATAGTCATTGTTCCTCCCTTGAATTTAATGGTCTTATTTTTCAACTTCTTTTATTTTTTTTATTTCAGAGAGGAAGGGAGAGGGAGTGAGAAATAGAAACATCAATGATGAGAGAGTTTCATTGATGGCTGCCTCCTGTGTGACCCCCACTAGGGATCAAGCCTGCAACCCAGGCATGTGCCCAATCTGGAGTCAAACCATGACCTCCTGGTTCATGGGTCAATGCTCAACCACTGAGCCATGTCTGTCAGGCTGTTTTTCAACTTTTAACATTTTAGTCTATTTGCAATTTACTTTGGTATGTAGTATGAGGTAGTATGAATACCTTTTATTGTTCTCAGTTATTTGTTCCAAAGCTTTTTACATTATGTTAGCATAAGTACCCTTTCATTACTCTTTTTAAAAATTAAGAAAAAATTTTATTCTCACATATGTATCCTTTTAAGTGAAATTTAGTATAATTTGATTCATTCCCTACTTCCTTTCTGCCCTCTCCAAAAATCTCATTGAGACTTTGTTTAGGCTTATGTAAAAAATATAATGTCAAAAAGGGGAGTATTGAGGTCTATACACTATTGTCTTTCCATCCAGGAATAGGATTATGTCTCCTCATTTATTATTTCCCAAGTAAACTTTTGAAACGAAATTTTTTTTCTTATAGGTCTTGTATATTTTTGTTAAACTTATTTGAGGAAATTAAAATGTTTAAGTCTATTTACAAATGAAAATATTTATTTATTTAGCCTTATATATGTTCTTTGATATATACTTGTACAAAAATATCTGAAATATTTCTAAACTGGATAAAATAAATAAATAAAATCCCCATTCCTTAGCTCTGCTATAAGTTTGGTGTGGTCTCTCCAAATATTATTCCATGCACAGATGTATACATAGACTACGTTTTATCTTACTAGATAATATCATCATACAAAAGTTTCTGTAGCTCATTTTTTAAAACTCAATATAACATACACTGAGTAGCCAGGTTATTATGATCTTGAACACATATGGCCACTCAGTGTATGTGTGTGTGTGTGTGTGTGTGTGTGTGTGTGTGTGTGTATTAGAGGCTCAGTGCATGAATTCATGCATGGGTGGGACCCAGCCAGCCTGGCCAAGGGGAGAGGACATGGGCAGTTGGATGGCCTGCCTGCTGGTTGAACTCCTGGTTGAGGGGACAATTTGCATATTAGCCTTTTATTATACAGGATATGCACTGAGTGGCCAGATTATTATGCATTCAGAGATCATAATAATCTGGCCACTCAGTGCATAAATCTTTTACATCCGTGCCTGAGGTCCTCTCTCTTTATTTTTAGTAGCCAAATAGACCATAACTTATTTAACTACTTCCTTGTTGATGTACAATCA